>CAMOHE010030561.1:0-27444 GCA_946598075.1 Artocarpus hirsutus
GACCAGAACGAAGAGGACGAACAAGAACACCACCAAGAAGAGAATGGAGGAAGAAAGAATAAAAACCATAAGGGGGTGTAGGCCATTGTCGCCATCAAAGTATGCCATAAACATATCCCTAACCAAATTAGTTACCTAACTGGAAAGGAAGGATTATGTCAGGTGGCTGAATAAAATGGCCCTAAGCCAATCCCGCTACCAGACAAAGTGTTATGAATTCCACTAGAACATTGGACATCTGACAATAGATTACAAGGCCCTATGAACTTAGATCATAGAATTATTGAAGAAAGGGCACTTGGGGGAGTATCGATCAAAACAAGGCAAACCAACATACTGGCTAGACTGCAACAGAAGCAGGCTAAAGAATGGACAAGCCCAAAAGAAGACTCCACGATCATTAACTGTCAGAAAAGTAATCGAAGCCATTTGTAGGGGCTTGGTTTATAGTGGGACTCTACTAACTAGATGAAAGCCCATAAGAGAAAAGTGAATCAGGCAACAACCAGTTCAATGAGAGAAGAGTTTGGGGAGACACCATTTTGTTTCGCAACAATGAAGCGTCAAGGCTTGACAGGCTACACAATGATGCTTTGGTGATAAAGCTCAACGTCATGAATTATGAAATTGGAAGGATATTCATTGATAACGGGAGCTTGGCAGACATTTTATTTCTCTCAACATTAAGAGAAATGGATATCGATGAAAAGGAGAAAGAAAAATCCACCACCATAGTGGGGGGATTCAATGGAGAGGCCACCGCGGCAATTGAATTGTTGGTCTATGCTACAGGATAAAATAAGATGATAGATTTTGTCATCATGGATTGCCCCACAGATACAACATGATCTTTAGGTGACCTTGGATAAATTCAATGAATGTAGTCCTATCCATTTACCACCAATGAATCTGATTCTCGATGAAGCATGGAGTAAGAAAAATCCTAAAAAACTAAGACGTGGCAAAAAGCTGCTATCTAATGGCATTGAAGTAAAATAAGCTAGCTTTATAGCAACTACAGATGAGCCCATCGAGTGGGTTGAGTATTAAAGAGCAAGGGGAGCCAGAGCTTGAACAATTGGATAAAGTGTAGATTAACCATGAGAACAAGTGCCAAATAGCAAATATTGGCTCATAATTAGATCCTGAGGTAAAATATGCTATAGTTGATTTCACTAATAAATACTAATTTGCATGGTTTCATATAGATATGCTTAGGATCATCCCAAGTGTTATCACCCACCAGCTCATGTCGATCTAAACCATCGCCCCAAGCTGCAAAAAAGAAGACGACTAAGGATTAAGCAAAATAATATAGTGAAGAAGAAGTTAGGTGTCTATTAGAAAACAGGGTTCATTCGGCCAGTTCATTACCCGAATTGGCTTGCGAACATCCTGATAGTGAGGAAGAAGAATGGGAAGTGATGAATGTGTGTAGACTTCATAGACTTGAATAAAGCTTGCCTAAAAGATAGCTATCTATTACCTTACTTCGACCGTCTCGTCGATGGAACCATTGGCCATGAAGCCTTAAGTTTTCTCAATGTATTCACTAGTTACGATAAGATTTTATTACATCCTAAAGATCAAAAGAAGACTGCCTTCATCACCGTGCACAGAATTTTTTGTTTCCACGTCATGCCATTTGGGTTAAAGAACATTGAAGCAACCTATCAAACACTCATCAACGTGATGTTCGAGGAACAAATTGGTAAGAATATGGAAGTGAACATTGATGACATGCTAGTAAAATCTCTACAGGCTTATCTTTATGTGGAGCATTTGTAAGAATGCTTTGATGTGCTAAGGAAGTATAAAATAAAGTTGAACCTATAGAACTGTACTTTCAAGGTGACCAGTGGAATGTTCCTTGGATATCGAGGCGAATCCAGACCAAATAAAAGCTTTCCAACTTGTGTCATAACCACGGAGCAAGCGAGAAATTCAAAAGCTGACTGGGCGAGTCACAGATCTTAGCCAGTTCATAGCTCGCTTATAAAAAAATGTTTGTTGTTCTTTCAGTTGCTAAAGAAGAACATGAAGTTTGAATGGAGCGACTGCTACGAGCAAGCCTTCCAAGATTTGAAGAAGAACCTTTCTACTCCGCCTATCTTATGAAAACTAAAAGATGGAGAACTACTTTATCTCTACTTGGCAGTTTCAAAAATGACAGTTCGTTCTGCGCTAATTAGGTAGGAAGACTCGATTCAAAAGGCGGTGTTCTTTGTGAGTCATTCCCTACCTGATGCAGAAACAAGATACTTTGTTGTAGAAAAACTCGCACTCATTTCGTCATATCTACTTGTAAACTACAACCATATTTTCAAGGCCACGCAATCATAGTACTTTCGTCGTAGCCAATGTGAGCCATTTTACACTAGCTAGATGTTTCAAGGAGATTGACAAAGTGGCCTATCGAACTCACTGAGTTCGATATCGAATATAAGCCTCGAACCGCATTAAAGGCATAAGTGTTGGATGATTTTTTCACAAAACTAACATATGAGCCCAACAACAAAAAGCCAGAGGTGTGGACTATGCAAGTCGATGGTGCCAACAACGAAAGAGGTTCAGGTGTCAAAATCTTGCTACGATTACTGACAAGCGGGGAAATCAAACAAAGCTTCAGGTTGGGTTTTAGAGCCACCAGTAACAAAACGGAGTATGAAGCTATGATTGCTGGCTTAAAAATACCCAAGACATTGAGGACTATCGAGCTTGAAGTAGAAAGTAACTTAACCTTGGTCATCAATAAGGTTGTTGAAGAATACGAGGCTCAAGATGACAAGATGGTCCCTTACTTGGAGATTGCTAACAAGTTGAAGCATCAGTTCAACTGGTTCGAATTAAGACACATACCATGTGAGTCGAACTCACGAGTTGATGCTCTTGCCAATCTTGGATCATTCCTTGAAGTGAGAGAAAACAAAGTCATTCTGTTAGAATACATCGAGTGGCCTAGCATTGAAACAACTGAGGAGATGAACTATGTCAATCCCAGGGATGACTAAAGGATCCCAATCGAAATGTATTTAAACGATGGATGGATCTCATAAGACAAATAAGTAGTTAAGAAAATCGTGGTTCAAGCAGCAAGATACTGCTTGATAGAAGCGAAGCTTTACAAATGGTTAATTACAAGTCCTTACCTTCGATGCCTAGGAAAAGATGAAGCCAAACGAGTGATCAGAGAAGTCCACGAGGGCTCATGTGGCAATCATTCGGGAGGGTGATCTTTGTGCAACAAGATCAAAAGGCAAGGTTATTACTGACCCACCATGTAAAGCGACTTGGAAAATTTAGTCAAAAAATGTGACAATTACCAAAGACTCGTACTAGCAATCCACCAGCCCACTGAAAACTTTCATCGACCAGTTTGCCTTACCTATCCTTGAAATATTTAATGGACGTAGTTGGACCACTTTTGCCAACGCCTGGGTAGGTAAAATACCTTTTCGTTCTTATAGATTATTTCTCTAAATGGGTCGAAGCTAAAGCTTTTGCAGATATTAAAAAACGTGATGTCGAAAGATTCATTTGGAGAAACATCATATGTCATTTTGGAGTGCCCTATCCTATGCACTAAATGAGCCCTAATATTATAATATTAAAAATAAAATATTGTTGAATTTGAAGTTTTAAATATTAGCAAATCAAACAACTTAATGAAACAAAACAAATATTGTGTGATGCAAAAATTTAATATCTTAATTACGATTGCATCTTTCTTTGGCAGGTATACCAAAGAGTAATGCATGTTTCTGAACTTTCAATTTAGTTAAAATCATATTATACTGAAAGAAAGAAAAAATAACAAAATTGGATTAAAAAAACTGTCGGTTTAGCATAGAGCATTACAATTAAGGCTTTTTTTTTTTTTTTTTTCATACTCTATCGTAGAATTCTCTGATGAGCTACCCAATCTGTTTTTTTTTTTTTATATTTTCTTTTTGCCAAAAAAATTGGGCCAATATTGTTTTGACTTTTGAAATAAACAATATCCAACAAAATGAGATTGGACATGATATAGAAGTTGTATTGTGCATCAGCAATGTATGATATTTCCGTGTCAAGTTCAAGTGTGTGTGCTGTTAAGTCTATACTTGATCAAATCATTTTGTGGTAGTCTTTCATATACGGACTAGTTAATGAAGACCACTTTTTTTTTTTTGAATTGAATGACTGCTTGAGGCTGTATACCCCAATGGGTGCTGGGGCTTCACAGTTTCGTCCTATTATCGATTCTCCGGCAAAAGAATTTAAGTGCAAACATGTAATCAAGCTATCAAGTACAGACAAAACCTGGGGTGATACTGCATGGCTTCATCGTTACCATACTTGTCCAAAAACACCTCATAGATTCTTTCCATGTAATATATATATATATATATATATATATATATATATATAGGACTCTTTGATTATCTTATCAACACCTCCATAAACTTAGTAAATAATTCAGTGTACTATTCTTTTCATGTATTGCACTGAATAACTCTGTAATATTGGGTTATCCGAATGGGGCGCAACTTTTTTGTACATTAATATCCAGATCAACTAGTATATACCAAAATTTAATCAATAATTTTGAAGGCACATGGATTGAGATAGACTAAAGTTTGTTCATAAGGTGTTTGTGAGCATTGGTTCAAACCAATAGTCTGAACTAATTTCACTTAAACCTACAGTAGCATATGACACGTGAAAGCTTAGTATAGCAACTAAAAGTTTTGGTTGAAATTGAAAATGCTAAATACCCTATTGGTTTAGACGCTAGATTAATTCATGCTTTAGCTAGTGATTCCTTCTGTCAGTCTGCGATGTTAGATGAGCTAGTTAATTATAGTCCCCGCTGGACCGTTTGTCGCAAAATAAGAAAGAAAGAAATAAACAAATAAATGAAGAAATAAAGAAAGAAAAAAAAGAGGTATTAGTATAATTTTTGTTGTTGAACCATAAAAATCTTCGTTAAAATCAAATAATATACAGCATTTTTGTTTGGCTTAGCTTTTATCAATAACATATCCAATTCCTTTTTGTTCTTTTTTAGAGGAAAAAAAAAACCATTTTATATGCAAAAACGGGAGAGACATAGTTGTTGCAATTGATTTGCTCAATTACGATCATGTAAATCACCAATATTTAACTATACTCTTGGTAACCCTAAGGTCCAAAAATATCAGTTTAAAAGTTAACTATACTCTAGGTAACCCTATGTCCAAAAATATCAATTTAAAAGTTAAAAAGTTGTTCAGTGTGTTCATGCCATTCTGGTTTTTGTACACACATTAATTTGAAATAAGAAACTGGCCCACCATCATTATTCTATGAAGGGTCTTCATTAAAATAATTAATTAAAACACTAACTAGTGATCCATGACAGGATCCCCCCCCACCCCCAAAAAAAAAATATACAAATTAATATTGGCAATAATTAATCATTCATTTCAGGAATCAGAATCATCTTTTTTAAGTAAGAAATAATTATTTTGGGGATAAGTTTCAAGATCAAGACGCCAACAAAAAATTGTTGTCTTCATTAGTGCTTACAAAATGCCTAAAAACAAAAAACTAAAAGTCACATAAAAGTAAAGATTGGAATGTTTTTCCACCCATTGGATAGTGGTAGAGCAATTGCCATGTGATTCCATTATTAATTTATAACTGTTGGATCACATGCACCAAAGTCTCATGATTTTTCTTATCATCTAGCACCTACATCTTGTTAAATTATAGATTTCCCTTTCTTCTTAAATTGTGCACTTACATTATCGTTCTCTTTTTCATTGCAAAATTTGTCACAAGTACCGTAAATCTTATATTATGAAAATTCTGCATTAATATATCCTATAAAAAAAAGTAAAATCTCTATCTGGGGTTTAGTTTTGACAGTCTGGACTTGTATTGAAATTTATTGCTTTTGTATACCTCTTATTTTAATAGACTTTGATCGAGTTTTACCGCTCAAAAACTTACTGCCTGTAGAAAGTAACGTACCATGTAAAGCTAGCTACCCTACATTCACTGGCATGGAAATAATCGTTCAATGAATGAATTTGCTGTTTATGTCGGTAATCAATCACGAGAAGATAGCAAAGAGGGAAAGGGGCCTTTTATATATATATATAACACTAGTACTCGTACTGCCTTTTTTTTTTTCTCCCTCTGCAATTGAAATTTGTTGATTTTTTTCTTTGTTCTTTTATATGGATTTTCACCGTAAGACCTGAAAAAATATATGACTGCTTTCATCAAATCTGTATCAGAAGATTTTCATTATATGCACTTTTTTATTTTGACGTGAATATAATGAGATTCAATGACCAAAAAGCCACATTATCGGCATAATACTCCACCGCAAAAAGATCCTTCTTTTAATATATATATATATATATATATATATATATATATGTAGCGAATGTTTGTTGTCACATGAGAATAATAACAATTTGGCGGTAATGCACACAACAACCATACTTTACAAGGGTGGGCAACCAAAATATACATTCAAAAGAAAAGCTAAAAAATATATTTTTCGTCGGGTTAACTTTATTATTGATTTTAGAAGGGTCATAATTTTTTTTTTTTATTAAAGACACATATAGCCAAACATAAGTAGTAGAAAATTAAAATGATCTCCTTTAAAACTATATTCAATAGCAGCTAAAACTAAAAATTTATTTATGTAACATTCTGAAATTAATTAAGTAAGATTAGTGTGTAAAATGGTGAATTAGTATGCCTTAATGTAATTTGAACTTAATTTAATTATTTTGTAGTATTTTTGAATTAATCTTACTTTTAATTATTTTTATTTGTCATTTTAAATTTTCAAACAAAACAATTTGTCAAATACCTAATACATTTCTTTTGGAAAACCATGCGCGGGACCTGGTTTTGTGAAGCTGAAAACTACTCTCTCCCTCTCTATTTATTCTCTCCATTCCCTCTCTTCCTTCCTCACTCTCTCACTCTCTCAGATTCTCTCTTTCTCTCTCTTCCCTCACGCTGCCTCTCTCTTTCTCTCTTCCCTCTCAATTTCATTTCAAAAATTCGAGCTCAAGCTTCGATCTTCCGTTGGATTGGAAGCAAGATTAAGCCTCCACAAACTTGGTTTCAAGCTCAAATTCGAGGTTAGTTACTTTACATTTCAAATTTCAAACTTTTGTCCAAATTTTTCAATTTTCTTTAAATGATGAAATTTGAGTTTGTTTTAGCTTAGAGACTCTTCTATCTAAGTTAGTAAAACCCAAACCCTCATGAATCTAAGCTTGATTTGACGAAATCAAGCTAAATCAAGTTTTTCTTCTTTTTCTCATGTCCAGAATAATTTGAAAATTTCTATGTAAAACTTGTTTAAAAGTGTTTAAATGCGTTCTAATGTGTTTTTCTATCATTTATAAACATTATGCATGTTCTGGGAACTGAAAAACAAGTTAGAAATGGAATTTTGAACTCAAGGAGGCCGTGACTCAAAGTCTTGGGTCTCCTAGATTTTTCTAGTTCGGTAAATGATCATGAGCATTGGTAGGCTGAACTCATGAGTTCGACAGGCCAAACTTGGAGTAGTTCGACAGGCCGGTTCCGTACGACCAGTAGGCCGAACTGTGGAGTTCAACAAGCCGGACTAGAAAGTTTGGTAGGCTGATCGGGCTTTGTGAAATTTGTTATTTTTACCCGTTTTTACCATTTAAAACCTAGATTGAGACTTTGACTTTGTAATATGATCTTGTGAACTTTAAGGGCATACTAAAATACCATAAGATAGCATAGTATTGTAGAATACTCTAAGCTAGATATTGATGAACTTAGTTTACTTTTAAGGTTGTTCGTGATTCCGTGGAGCTACCATATAGTGGGTTGGGACTATGGTGTTGGGTTTCGGTACAAGATATCGAGGTAGGACTCCAAACCTCCTTGTTTGGTAGCCATGTTTTAAAAAAAAAAAGTTTTGGCCACAAAGTGTTATCCTTCAAAATGATTTCAAGAAATGATTGAGATAAATTTCTTAAGTATTTTCATTATCTGTTGAATAATAAATGATCATAATGAACCGAATAATGAATGTAAATAAGATTACTCGGTAAAGGTGAGACCTAAGTAATAACATAATACTGGATGCGTTGTAAATGCCATTTGAAATGATATATTAGGGTATGATGCCATACTTAAAGATCGGGTCGTGTAGAGTGCGACCTTGGAGGCAAGTCTGAAACCCAGCTAGGCCACTACGGTGGTGATAATATTGGTGTGCCAAGATAGCAGTAATGACTTTTTTTCTAGATGAACAATACACTAAATTGGTAAGAATGAATTTTATTTATTTATCGTGTTTCATAATTTATGTATTAACTTTAAATTTTTATATTCAAATTACTGTTTTCAAAAGCTTAGTTCTATTGAGCATTTCGCTTACATTTTATTGTTTTAAAACTTTTCCCCTAGGTGGTATCTAGCTTAAGACTGATTGAGACTCCACTCAGCAGATGCATGGACTGTAGGATTCTTAGTTTAAGGTTAATTACTTATCTTAATTCAAGGCATGTAATATTTAAATTTTATTTCTCGAATTAAACTATGGTTGTAATATATTGTTGTCGATACTATGTGTGTGCATATATGTCACAACCCACCTTTTTCGGGCTGTGATATAACACTTATCTTACTTACGTATAGATGCAAAACTTAGGAATATTCCTCTTATTTTTTTTTAAATATATTACATATGTAGATTTTAGCAACCTTTAAAACACAAACATATACATATATTTACATAAACAAACTTTCTTTTACAATATTGTTGGCTAAATACTCTCGAGAGGGGTTTTGTCGTACTTAATTATGTTATAGCTTTATACAACACGTTTTAAAATAACTTAAAATATATTACAATGAAAACATAACTGTGGCGGCATCCATACCCAGTTCTGAATATTACTCATATCCCTTCGTCAGCTCATCAGTGAATTTATTCTAACCTTTTAGTGGGAAAACCTACAACATGAAATACTGAGTGAGCTTAAGCCCAATAAGTCCTAACACAGTCCACATACACATTCACTAAAATGCATGATCCAGTTATGCTTTTTTATAAACATTCTTTATCCTTATTATGTCATATCTTTAGCTAGGGCTCAAGTGTTCATACCATTGCGCACATAGGTCTATGTGATACCGAGACCATACTATAACTTCAAACTCCTTTGGAGTCAGGAGTCGGTACAACACTCTTCTTAGTTCTAGTTATGTATTTACCAGTCCAATTATTATGGTCATCATACCATGCACGAAGTTATATTCATATGTTATACACAAAATATAAATACTTTTGTGTTGTATAGTACATATAGGTATATACTTTGTATATTCACAGGTACATATTTTATATACTCACAGGTATACAATAAAATATATACGTAGGTACTTATTTCATATACTCATAGGCATACATTAATATACTCATAGGTACTTATATTATTGTACACATATAGGTATATACGTTGATATACACATAGGTATATATATATATATATATCATATTCTATACCTACAATTTCATACTGTAAGAAGGATTGGTACTTACTTGGTTTAGGTTGCTACGCAAGTCGATCTCAGTCCCCTTTTTTCTAGTCTTTTAGGGTCCTGTTTGGCTAATTACAATGCTATTAGCTAAATTTTCACTACTTCCTCTGTGTGTCAATACAAAACAATCGTCAATTATTGATCGAGTTGCATAACTATATACAACTTCGATTATCACAGGTTCTCTTACTGCTATCTTACTCTACCTTATCGTCTCTAACGAAGGGCAAAAATCTTTCTAATAATCCCTTTTTCCTATTTGGGAACGTTTTGGAGAGATTCGGGTTACTTGAGGAAAAATGACGATTTTGCCCTCGATGGGCCTCCAAAATTTTTCAAGCTTGATTTTGCTATTTTAGCCAAAATTGTTGCTTATTAATTTTAAAATAATACCCTGGAGTGTCAGGTTTCTTTATTTTACATCAATGCCCTATTTTAATAAAACTTTGTAATTTTGTTCTTTATTTGAAAATTTTGACAATTTTACCCCAGGGGCTAAAATCAATCTCTTTAAACCATAATTTCCCATTTTTCATAAGGATCAATTTTTCTTAAAATACCATGCCCAAAATCCTTTTTCAAAATGATGTTTTTGCCCTTTTAAAATTTTTTCCAATTTTAATAAATTTTTGTAAAATTAATATCTCACAAACAGACATGATTTTCGATGAACTGTCTGTAATTTTTAACAGTTTCATCGAGATCTATAACTTTTGTATTTTAATTTTCTCAAAATTTCCATTGCACAAGAGTGTTTTTGGTCATTTTTCAAATCCACTGAGAAAAACTTTTCTTTGCAATTTAGTCCTTGTGTCATTTTTGTAAAATTAGTTTTAAAACAGCATTTCCACTACTGTGAAGACAGTTTCAACCCTTGCCTAAACCATTTTTATGCCAAATCATTATTCTTTGCAAAACTAACATCAAAATTACAAAACAATCCTATTTTTGGATAAACCCACAATTTTCACATTTAACCCCTAATTTCAACATCAACATCATATCATAAACCATATACCCATGGAATTCAACCACAATCTTGCTTGAATACCCACGTGCTTTTTTAAATAACAAAAATTAAAACAAAAACTCAATAAACCTTAAGTTTGAAAAATTAAAACTTACACAAAGAAAATTTTTGTGATTCTAGCCTTTCCAAGAGCTCCTTGGAAACTTTCCTAAGCATTTTTCACACAAAAGTACCTTGAATCAAATTCTCCTCTTAACCTAAGAAAAAAACCGTAGGTGAACTTGAAAAAAAAGTTTAGATTTTTATCTCAAACTTGATAAAATCCTTTGAACTTTGCTTCTAGAACTCAATTGGGACTAATTTTGCAAAGATTTGAAGTTGAAAAATTTTCAGGGAGATGCTTCTATGGCTGCTGTGGGTTGAAGGAGAAGAAATGAGAAAATTTGGCTTGTTTTAACTTTAATTCATGCTTATCTTGTTTGGTGACTCACCAAGTAATCAAGTAGGTTACTTAAGCTGGCTAGGTGTGATTGGGCCACCTTTCATGCCATGGTGGCCCAATAAAATTTCAATGGGTGTCAACTTAGTGGACCCAAAATTTTACACAATATAATTTTTCATCATAGTATTTTTCTTATACTATAGTGATAAAATCAGTGCAAAAACGTATTCTTAGACTGCAGAAAATATTCTTCTTGCCTTTGGTTTATTTTTGGAGTCCAAACATCACATTTCTTATATCTGCGTTTTCACTTAACAGTATATCTATACCACATCAAACTTGCTTTTTGCATTAGTTTAGGGTTTCGGTAGACTCTCTATCTTATTTATACCTTAATTACCCATCCATGTATATCACAATTCTATGGTCAATTATGATATAAAACTCATTTCATGGATATTATTTATAAATTTTTGAGTATTTAAACTCACAAAATCTGTATTGACAATATCCAACATTGCATCAAGTTTGTGGTAGATTTTCCTATTGATACTGCTTAATTGTACATTATCATAATTTTTACAGAAAATACAATTTTTAAGGGTAAGTTCATTAATTAAACTCAATTAAATATTATATTTTATTAATAAATTTTCCCTGGTCATTACAACATATGTGGGTTTGGTAAAGCTCGACTTGTAGTTACTCGTATTTATCTGTCTTTATTAATTTATTCTATTAACTTGCTTCAAAAATAGTTTTAAATTATCATGTTTTCAAATAACTCAAATATTTAAATTGGTAATTTTTATTAAAAATTTTGGTTTAATTAACTTAATTAACTTAATTAATCTGTCAAGTCACTACCGGGTTTGGTGTACGTGACAATGTAGTTGTAAGGACCATAATAACTTTAGATAAAAAAGGTCATCATTATTAATTCAATTTAGTAACCCAAAAATTTAATGATAAATTATTAATATTAAGCAGTCATTAAAGTAGTAATTCTAAATGACTTGCTTAGAAGCTTTTTTCTTTAATGACTACAGTCCGGAATTATTTAGTTTATATTGTCTAATGACTAGAGTGGTCCATCTATTTTTTGACCATTAAGTAATTACCATTTAAAAGTGGTCATTGAAACATGTAGTAGTGAGTTTCCAAACTAGGTCATGCAAGAAATTCCTTAAAATTCATGCAATTTTCGATTGAAAAATTATATCGCTTAGAATTGCATTTTGATGACAAAAAGGTAATTTCCATTCTATATTAAATTTTCTAGTTTTTAAAGAAAAACTGTTTCTGGTTTTTTTTTTTAAATGGCTAACTTATTCTTGATTGGATAGGTCTTTTTTTTGGGCCATTCAATGACCACTGACCATGATTATATACCAATATATTAATGACTTGAAAATGGACCATATACTATAGGACTCTTGACTTTTCAAAAAAAAAAAAAAAAAGGACTCTTGACTAATTACCAACAATAGTGGTCCTTATGGTAAATGCAATATGATGCGATTTATCAACTAACCTTTTAAAACCTCTCGATAAAAGAATGAAGGACATGTTACATGTTGGATATCATTGACTTTTGGTTCGAATATATTTTGTTTTATTTTTTTAGGAGGGAATGCAAAAAGAGCAAATAAGGGGGAAAGATATTAGTCCAAATCTAATTCATAAGGTTGGAATTTGAAACAGATTTGGGGAAATAATCAGTTAATAATTTGGGGACGTTAATCAAGGAAATCAATTCATATTTGTTGTCATCAAATAATTAATAAGATATCAAAAAAGGGACCCCGTTTTCTTACAAGACCAAAATTGGAATGCACATAATAAGTATGGATGAAATTGGTATAATAAAAGATATTAAAGAGACATTTAGCTATGATTGACAATCATATAAAATCAAGCCATTTAAATTGTTGGATGGCTAAAACACGTAATTTTTACTTTAAGTTTTTTCATGTATGGTTGTGTTGCGTTTACAATCATCACAAATAAATGTAATTACTACATTTAATTGTATATAGAACACTATAAGAGACTATTTGTAGCAAAATGCAATTTTTGTGACAAAATAAAATTTGTGGTTAAATATTAATTATTAGTCACCATTCATTACACTAATATTAACTTTGTTCAAATTTGATATAAAATAATAAAAATTAGCTGAGTCTCTCTGATTCTCAAAGACTAATCTGGTAGATTATTTTTTATGATTTATCATATTTGCTATAAACCGTAGTCTAATATTGACCTAGCCATGACAAAACTAGGCTTTTTTTTCTTCGCCCATGGGTGTTCTTCCCGTATTCAACTTGCTTTTATTGGCCTTATAATTCACTAATAACATAAATTAGCCACAACTTATAAAAATTAAAAACATAATAAAACATAACACTACATAATAAGAAAACATACTTATGCAAAATAAGATTTCAATAATTAGTTTGTAATGAATTGTTGCACAATCCCTATCCATTCTTCCATCACCTCACTTACATGGTCATTGGTATAAAAATCTTGGCTTGTCAAGACTTGTGGCCCCTCATTCATTATAATATCTCTCATGTATCTTAGCACAAAATAACCCCATTCGTGGTCTCTTTGTTGCAGGGATTTGTTGTAACAAAGATGTTAAGAATTTATTAATTTAAATAACAAGAATTGTATTCCCAATTACAACTATATTTATACTTGAATGCTCACTTTTTCTTGTTTTAGAAATCTAGTGTTTCCATATGGCTTATTGAAGACGACCTTAGTTTTTGTATTCAATTTCCACGCATTGAAGGCCCTAAATACAATTTATTATAAAAAGATAGATGTTATAATTTAACCAGCAACAATAAGTTATATAGTTAAAAATAATATACTAACAATTGAACTATTTGGTTGAAGTCGGAGCATACTGGTTGGCCAAGTGGATCGAACCATACTTATCCTATTAATTATGAAATTAATACAAGTTAAAATTAATCACATATAATACAAAATTTGAAATACTAAAAGTTAAAAATATTATGTAACTTACAATTTTTTGGCCAATCTCTCTACATTTTGGTTTTTTTAAAAAACTTCCAAATAATGTGACGAGGAGGAGGTGTAGTGGTCTTATGTATTCTCATATGCATTAAAAGGTACGGTTGTTTAAATTTTGTAAAAAGATTACAAAGTTTTATATACATCAAATAAACAAATTTTACTTACGCATTCATGCTTTGCTTTTATATATCCCAAATGACCTATTAAGTGTTCGAGATCGTATTCACTTCTTCTCTCTTTTACTTGTTTTGACAACTCTTTTTGCTCCTCACTAAGTTTGTATATCACAATATCCCTCAATTGGTCTGAACTAATAAAATGATAATTTTTAACTACTTTACAAGGAGCTTAAAACCATTTGGGTCTTTTTCGTGGCCTTCAATGAAAGCCTTCTTTAGGTTGTACCTGAAATCACTAGCCATGTTAGTGGTGCTTGTTATCAACTTCTTCTTTATGGTGTAGGGAATAGTAAATGATGCAATAACTCCTTTCCAAACACATTCCACATTGCCCTTATTGCTCTTTTCTCTCCAATCATTTGTGTGATGGGGACATGCTTTTGAACTAAAACTCTAATATAACTTTGGATGTCATCCCTTTCTTTTACAAGAGCTTAATCTTTTTTTATCGAATTGGACTTGTATGTTTATACTTTTTGATCTCAATCTTGAGACTTTCTTCGTCAAAGTTGCTCTTCTTTTTCTATCCACATCTGGGTTAAATGGCTCCCTTTTCCGAAGCTCCTAAGTCCATTGTCTTGTCCTGTCATTTCCTCCTCTATATCAACGAATTCATTGTCTGATATAGTGAAATATTCTTCAGCAATAACAAATAGTTAAAACAAACATATAATTAAAACCAACATATAATTAAAACTAAAATAAACTTATAATTAAAATTAAAATATAATAACACTAAAAATAACATATAAAAACTAATAATATTAACACTAAAACTTATAAAACTAAAACTAACATTTTAATTTAAACCAATAATGTTAAATTAACATAGAAACAATTTAGTAAATCCTAATTACAACAATTTCACAAATCTTAAATATAAAAACCTAATTATTAAAGATTAATTAATTTAATCACAAAGCCAACAATCTTAAATTATTATTAAAATAAGCACAAAGAAATTCAAATAATTAACAATAAAAATTGTTTAAGCTACGTTGCTATATAAAAGGAAAAAAAAAAAAACCTTTGGGCTCTTGTGGTGGGGCTCAGTAAAAGAGTGCTCACGGTAGCAATGGAGGGGTTCTTATGGTGGCGATGAAGGGGTTTGCAGTGGGGCTCAAGAGGTGTTCACAGTGAGGCTCGACAAAGAGGCTTAATGGCAACAAAGGGCTCTCGACTTTGGGCTTGACACTGAAGAAGACAGGGATGGTTGTAGAAGGAGTCGACGGAGGGAGAGAGCGGAGAGAGATTTGAGAGGGGACAGTGAGACAGAGAGAGGGAGGCCAACGATTTTGAGAGAGTAGGTTTTTATTTTCAAGTGGACGAGATAATTAAAATTTATTAGACAATGTTTTCCTATAAAACGATTGCCTAAAGTTATGTATTAGATGAAAGTTTTTGAGAAACCGTCATCCAAAGTACGCGACATTTAATGCTAATAAATTGTACGTGACTTATAACAATGGTTTCTCATGAAACCGTTGTCTAATGAGAATCGCATGAATTGGAATTTGTAGTGGTGATTGTTTTTCCAATAAATTCACCTCATTAGAAAAGTTATTACACAATAACTGCATTACAAAAATTATTAGATAAAAATTAACTGCATTACAAAAATTATTACATAAAAATAACTAGACTAATTAAAAGAAATTACATTAGTAAGAGATCCAACAAAATAACAGCAAAACTATCATCTTTAATTCAATCTCATATCAATCGCAATTCTCCAATGACTTTGATCCACAACATTTCTTCTTGCAAGAACTAATCCTAGTCCTTGACGCTTTCATTAAAAGAAAACATTCTGGTATTGATAAGCATTTATTTCTCATAATTAAGAAACTGTAATTCAAAAGAAATTAGTCAAGACACATACAACTAAAAACTGGCAAGTGCTTTTATTTATTACTCTTTTGTTTTTCCCCACAGGTTTCTTTCTAATGAGAAAATATAGAAAGCAGTGCATTTAGCTAGGCAGTTTTAGCATTCCCAGCAAAAAGAAAAAAGAGAAGAAAGACTACTATGTTTTCTTTTTTATTTTGGTGAAAATCATTCGGTATCCGGACCCACCACATAGAGGTACGAATCTACAAAAAGGGTCCTCAACTCTAACGGGAGTAAATCCGACTAATCCGGATTTGAGCCGTCGGACCCATACGGGGGAGCTCTCTCAACACCTGTTTCTCCATACACAAGACTCGAACTCGAGACCTAGCTTAAGGAAGAATGAACTCCTTGTCACCCAATCCCACAGGTTGTTGGTGACTACTATGTTTTCTAAAACTGATGACTAACAGATAAAGTTGTGGATTATTTAAAATAAAGTGTTTCTATGTACTTATATGCTGACGATGTATTGCTAATGGCTAAATGGTCGCAGTGAAGAGTTTGAAATTGCTGTGTTGATTCTCTATTGTATGAATTATGGGAAGCCACGACAGGAGTCAGTTTTATTTTATTATATATTTTGACGTGAAATATACAATTAAAAAAATGTTAAATTACCTGAAATTACAACAATGATAAATTAGAGGTAAGCTGAGAAAAATTTGCTCTCGATGTAGGAGTATCATACACGCGTAGCCAAAACAGCTCCTATATTCTATTTGCTATTTTGTTTACTATTGATTTTTGTATTAATTCATTAAGTACAGAAACTTAGGCATGTCTCATGCCTAAAGCTTTAATTTCAAATAATTTCACAGTATTCGCACTGAACAAACATCACCATAATGAAAGATACAAATCATCAAATCATAAAAATGAAAGTACTATCAAGATCCGCGGGAACTCTATTTTCCCACTCATGCAATTAACATCATATGACAACCATACATAAATGCCTACAAAAAAAAACTTAAAAATACTAATAATAATTAAAATGATACATATTTAATGGGTCCAAAATCATGAACCAAAGCTATAAAAAATTGATTTTGGTGTCTGATAACATAGCTATAATGAGGGCTTAACATTGGTTATCAACCGACGGTTTTGGTCGGTTCGGTTACCAAACCAACTCTATAAGTTGGAGAAACGGGAACTGAATTCCAAGTCGATTTATAAGTGCATTTGGTCAATTTATCGCCTGACAGCGATTAATTTTGAACGTTCAGTTCGTGTCATTTATACCCTTTATTTAACTACATAGTTAAAATTGAAAAATAATATATTTAAAGTTAAGATTAAAATGTATATATAATACAACTTCTATCAAGCTTTAAACATGTCTACAAAAATCTTAGACTATGCTCTATTTCTTTTTTAAAATTTTAATTATTTAAACATAATCAAAATTTCAAAAAGATTGGCCCTCCTCCTCTTTATTATTACTCTTTTCTTTGAATATAAAGAAGCTTCTGACCTATAATATAGCCCCCAAGCTTCTTAAAATTTCCAAACTATATCCTAACTCGACAAAACTTTGCGTCTAGGTCTTTAAAATAACAACTTCAACTTAAACTAAAAATTTATTTGCACTCAAATCTCAACTTAGTTGTGAATACTGACAAACATAGTTTAATCATTAACTAATATGTATATACATATACATACATACATACATACATACATACATACATACATACATAAATATACGAAACTTGGTAATGTTTATTATAGGGTATCTATCAAATATGAATATAATGGAATTGTTATAAGATAAATTATAATGTTGACTAATTAACCATGCAAATGTTAAAACTGTAATTAATAAAACCTAAACGTGAATAATAGTTTTTTTTATTGGGTATATCGTTGCTCATCCCCTATTATTTTTACCTCTTAAGTGGAGTTTAGTGGAACCTATCCGACGAGGAGTAGATGACAACGCTGGTTGTGACATGTCAGAATTTCTTTAGCTTTATTTGTATTTCCGATTAAACATATAAGAATCTAAAACTGTAACAATGACTGTGTTAAGTCATTTAGTTACTAGGAACTGTATTATGATGATGATGATTGTATTTTTTTTTTATATTTGATGCTACACTAAAATGTGGAATGATATTTAAAATATGTTCTTATTTTTTGTTTTATTTCAAAGACTCATGGGCAATGTTTTTATGTTTTGAAATAATATTATATAATTTATTTATATTTACTAAATAGTACAAACCCTTACATAGGGGTGTTATAATCTATGATTTAATCGCTTCATCAGGGTAAGCACAAATTGTACATATGTTTGTTAAGTATTACATTAATATACTCTATAACATTGTCTTACAAAAAGTTTTATGAAAATTTTTGTTGTATATGTTCTGAGCGTTTGCTGCATTTTCACATATTTTCTCTACAATCGTTTTAGAAAATCAACAATTAGGGTATTGGCTCAGACTATCTAAGAGAGGGTAGGCTTTGATTTTGATTAATGTATTTAATGTTTTGGTGTTATTTTATATTTAATTAAATATAAGTTAAATAATGACATTAGATTTAGTGCTAAACTTTAAATGTGATTTAAGATTTAATAAGAACAGAAAAACTATAAGATCGGAAAATGTAAAAAAAAAAAAAATCAAAGCAAGATTTAATTATTTGTTTCTTTAAATAAAGTGGGGAATTTAAACTCTAGACGTCCATGAGAAAGGCTGAGTATAAATTTACTACTATAACTTACAACTATACAAGCGAACCATTCACACGAGCATACATTAATGCTTAACTTTATTTTTGTAAGAACTTTTTTTTTTATTTATGTTATAAATAAAAATGTCTTTGAAAAATTTCCTAAATTTTGGAATAGGCAATATGTAATTAGTTATAACTCTAGGACATGGAGGGGGAAAAAACCTGTAAACTTGTCTACAAAATGCTTGGCAAGAAAGTTTAAATAGAGCTAATCATTTATAATCGGAAAATCTTAAATGTCCAGTCAATCTAACATATAAAGATATTTTAAAAAAAAAAAACTAGAGTAAATAATTTATCACAATGTGATGAAGAAAAAGGGATTAAAAAGACTTGAAAACAAGAAAAACAAACATTAGAAATGACATTATGGACGCTCTGGTATGGCTTGGATGCCATTTTTGTAGAGAGAGGTGGGGAAGAGAGAGAAGAAACGGGGTCAATGGAGCGGTGTTGTTGTAGTAGAAGGATGACGTGGAAAGGACGATGGGAGATGCTGGCTAAGTTAGAGAGAGAGAGGGGTTAGAGACGGGAGAGGTTTAGAGAGAATAATGCTGAATGCAGATGCGGTGTGGTGCCATTTAGAGGCATGACTTATTTTTTATGTACTTTTTGCAATAGCTGCATAGAAATATAACACCTCAAAATTAATTAAATATTATTAGTATGTTAAATGATAAATTAGTGTGCCATAATTAATATTTTAAACTTAATTTGATCATTTTGTGAAATTTTTAAATTTATGATATTTTTTATTATTTTAATGATTTTTAATTACTCTTAATTATTTTTAATTGTTATTTTAAATTTTGAAACAAAATAATTTGTCAAATGATCAACACGTCCCACTTTGAAAAAACCACGTGCGGGATGTAGTATTAGTTTCAAACTGCTTTTCATTTTCTCTATTTATTTCACCTCACTCTCTCTCTTCTTCATTTTCTCTCTTCCTCTCTCTCGGTTTCACTCTCTCTCTCTCATTCTCTCTCAAAATTTTTGAAACAAAATTCAATTTCAAGCTTCGGGATTGTGGATTGAAGGCTCGGGAATGCGATTGAGCAACCATAAACTCAAATCAAAGCTTCGATTCAAGGTTAGTTTTTGAATTTTTAAAACTTTTTAAATTTTTAAATTTTTCTTGTATTTTGAAATCTAAGCTTTTCTAAGCTTAGAGAACCTTCAATCTAGGCTAGATGAACTTAGATTAGCTAGAATATAAACTTGGTTTCATCAAAAATGGATTTAAATTAAGATTTTTTATTTTTCTCCAATTTTTCTAATTTTTGGGTTTATTTAAAACTTTTGTTTAAAACTTGTTTTAATGCATTGAAAAGTATTCTACTATGATTTTCTATTGTTTATGATCATTACCCATATTTGAGAACTGAGAAAACATGTTAGATTTGAAGATTTAGGCTCGGGGAGGCCGAGATCTGTGCTTGAAAAATTTTAGAATTTTTCCAGATCGACAGGCCAAATTTCGTGTTCGGCAGGCCGGATTCATATGTTCGGCAAGCCGGATTCATCCGATCGGTAGGCCAAACCTCAGGCCAAACCTGAAAATGTTCGGCCAACCGGACTTGAATTTCTGGCAGGCCAAACTGTGCAGTTTGGTCGGTCGAACCAGGGCGACTGGCAAGCCGACTGAACATAACCCAATTTTGTGATTTTTCACCTGTTTTCACTGTTTTGAACCCCGATTGAAATTCCAACTTTATAAAATGATTTTATAAACCTAAATGGTACACTAGGATACCATGAGATGATTTAGTAACATAGAGAATATCACGCTAGATACTAATAGACCTAGTTTTCATTTAAGGTTGTGCATGGATCCGCGGAGCTAACGTATAGTGGACCAGGATTATGGTGTGGGATACCAGCATGAGTATTGAGGTAGGACTTCTACCCCTTCTTTGGTAGCCAGATTTAAATGTTTTGGCCTCAAATGAAATTTTAATGAAAATGTTTTTAATGGTTGATTGAAAAAGGATTTTATTGACTGTTTTCTAAAACGATAGATCGAGGTGCTTTCATAATAAACCTCATAATGAATGTGAATGATCATATTTGGTAAAAAGAGATTTTAATAATAATGAAAAGATATATATATATATATATTTTGGGGCATGATGTCATATCAGAGATCGGGTCGTATAGTATGCGGCCTTAGGGGCAGGTCCCGAAACCCAGTTGGGCCACTACGGTGGTGAATTACATATGGTTTGCCTAGGAAAAGAAAATGGTATTTTTCCAGTCGACCTATTTAAACTGTTTTGGTAAGATAAAGCTTTTATTTAATTTCCATTTATTTATTTATTTATTATTTATTTATTCTAGTTCGTTTTTTATGTATTTGTTTGATTAATAAAGTTTCTTTTAAAGTTGAATATTTTTGAAATATAGTTCTACTGAGCCTTTCGCTCACATTTTATTTGTTTTAAAATGTTACCCCATAGGTGGATATCAGGTTAGGATCGGAGAAGAGTCCGTTGACCAGACTTGTGATTAATAAAAGATCTGGGTAGGTTGTATAACAAAAATTCAAGGCATGTAAGATCTTAACTTTTCTTTCATTCTAGACTGTGGTTGTATTACAATATTGTCAATACTGTGTGTGTGCACAAGATGTGGGTCAGTGGGACCCATTTTCACATCACCTTATATTTTAATTGTTTTTACTGTTTCCTTATTGTTTATTTTATTATTTTATTTGTTCGAACATTATAACTGCTTGTTTTAAATAAATATTTTTAAAATTATCACATTTTTATTTATAAATTTAATCCCTAAAACCTAATTTTTAACTAAATTTCCACTTAATTAACTTAATTAATATACCACGTCACCTCCCGTACTTTAGGACGTGACAAGAAATTACAGAGAACCTTAAACTTTTATGCTATTCATTTAGTAAAGGTCAACCTAATATTGTTAAATTGAAAAAGCAAATTATTTTTGCTCACAAGAAAAGAGACTATTTCAACCCCATTATAAGTTCAGCAACATGGAACAATCTTAATAATAAAAAATTTCAAGCATTTGTTGGTTTGATTAAGAATTATTTTCACATTTGCCCCCGAACTATGTTACTTATGTCTTTGCCCCTTAACTTTTAAGATGTACTATTTACTCGTATCAAACTTTGCTCTGTTAAGCTAGTTTTCCCCTTTTATCGAACTCCTTTATTTTTTGAACAGTTTATTACGAAATATGTTATTTTGGCCCTCCAACTTTTAGAATGTGTTGCTATGTCCCTCTAAGTTTTTTTGTTAGCAAATAACCTCTTTCCATCTAATATTATTCCACTTTACAAGTCAATGTTTTTTTTTTTTCTAACCTTGGAAGAAAAAAGTCAAGTATAAAAAAGAGTTTAAGGGGAAAAAAATAGAATAAGGAAAAAAGAGTTCAAGGAAAATGTATTATTTTTTGCAATAGGTCATTCCAACTATATAAAAGAGCTTAAGGAGAAAAAAACCACAAAATTTCTTAAAAGAATAGAGCTCATGAAGGATTTTTAAAAGAACAAATTATTTTTATTTCTTGTAAAAAAGCCTCTCTTGAATTTTCTTTACATTTGTACTTCAATAGCATGTTGTAAAAAATATTCAAATGTAAATTGTGGATTTATGGATTGCTTTGATGTGTAGGTCTTATAAAGTTGGAAGAAAAACAAATTGAATTTATTAGCCGAACAAAATTAAATGGAAGGAGGTTATTTGGTAAAAAAATTAAAGCTACATAATAACACATTTTGAAAATCGAGAGGGGGGTTGGAGAGTAAAATAAAACAAATGATGTAATTTAAGGGACGGAGGAAATATAAAAATATTCTACAAAAAACCGTTCAGAAACTAACGGAGTTGGATGGAAGAAGAATACTTGCTAATATAATAAAATTTGAGAAAACGTTTTAAAAGTCTGTGGGTAAAGTGAAAAAAATAATGTAGTTTAGGGGACAAATGTGAAATTAGTCCTTTCATTAAACATAGCATTTGGTATAGGCTTCTCAGCCCTATCAGTTTACAAACACTAAGCAAACTGCGAAATTCCCTCTAAAAGAATGTACGAGTCCATTATATAACTTTGGCAATTCTTCTTCTTCCTGTCCCTTTTTTTTTCCCTTCTTCTTGAAAGGAATAACCTTGTCAGCTTTATGTGTGTCTATAATCCCGTCATCACTTGGCCTTTGAGAGATTAGTAATACAGTGATATCAACCGTATTTACTATGATCCTACTTTTAGTAAATGAAGAGAAAAAGACAACTCATATTCAAGCCGATTAGATCGTCCCAATTAGGTTGGTACCTCTGCAAACTTATCCTCAACTACTATTACGATCTAGATAAAATCAAAACACTAATTTGAAAATAGACAACACCACAATATTATTATTATTATTAAAAGAAAACGCCTAACTTTATTTATTGATTAGGATCTAAACTTAAACGGCGTTTCCTTTGAAATTATATCTTATATATATACTACATACAATTAAAAGACTTAAAACCTTGTAAGTATAAAAATCCTATGATATTTGCTCGTAAATAAAATAATTAACTATTAATAAAATACAATACTTTATGTTCTATAGTTTCATAAAAGGTTAAACAAAATATTATACTTTATAAGTACCAATCTTAACAAAGCCAAAATTTCAAATCTAGATCACAAAAAAAAAAAAAAAAAAAAAAACTCATATTGCTATTTATATTACAGATGTTAGAGTTTTGAATTTGTGCCAATGAACTATACTAGTTAAATGGTCAAGAAAACGGGACACAAGTTCCAAGTGCAAAGAAATTGTGGCGTAAATCTTCATAAATATAAAAAGTTAACATGTCTCTTAATTTGCTTGGAGGGAAATAGAAGTTGAGGCCTTTCACGTAAATGTCGTGACCATAAATTTGGGTTCATTTTTTGTTAAAAAAAATTGGTTGAAAACTTTACACTAACACATAGAATACTATTATTAACAAAAAAAAAAAAAAAAAACAGAATACAAAAAAAAGGCGCTGACAATGTCATTATATGATATTGGTAGTAGTCTACCGTGCTACTGACAGTATCCTATCATGATAGTGAAGGTTAGCCTACCGGCATACTATGAAATTCAACTACCAACAGAAACTTATTGTGCCATAAGAAAGTACTCACAGGATTACTAAAACGCATTTGGGAAATTAACACCCAGTTTGGCAGTGCTTCTAACCACTCAGTTTTCACCACAAACTCAGTTATGAACAGTGTAAAGCTCTCATATGTTACAGTAACAATAAAAAAAAATTTACTACAGTATAAAGCTCTCACATGCTACAGTAAAAGTGATTCTAACCACTCTTCCGAACACCTTATAAGTTCTGCTTCATGGCGAGATCTCTAGACCCTGACCTCGCGGTGCAAAAGACTAAACTCTTTATTTGGAAGGGACGGTCCTTGTGGTGCAAAACTTTAGGAAGTACTAACTGAGCTAACTGCTTTTCACTTGAACTCAACTTCACTGACTTTGAAGTGAGAAAAGGGAGTCTATATATAGTAAAACATAACTCTAGTTCCAACATTTCAACATGGAGTTC
Organism: Artocarpus hirsutus; assembly: GCA_946598075.1. NCBI lineage: Eukaryota > Viridiplantae > Streptophyta > Magnoliopsida > Rosales > Moraceae > Artocarpus > Artocarpus hirsutus. The sequence goes on from CAMOHE010030561.1 coordinate 24,442, forward strand.
TCTTCGGATCTGGCGATGGCGAGGAAGTTTGGGATCTCTTTGCGTCAACACTTTTAGTTTAAGGTCTCAAAACTCACCGCAACGAGATCTCTGCACTCTTTCTCCATTGTCGTCGACGACGTCTCAAAGCTATATACCAGGAAAACAATTATTCAATAAAGAAAGAAAGCTTTATATAGTCTAGGCTTGAAGCGCGAAGGGTTTTAAGTGGTAAAAATATTTTTAAGTAATGTGGATGCTAGTGTTTTTAAGTTTCTTATTTTGTAGTTTTGTCCTTTTTTTCGTGTTGATATATGTATATATATTTTGTAAACCCTTCCGGTTAGTTTACTTTGCTCTTCCATTTAACTGATGTAATTTTTATTTTGTAAAATAAGCGAACGATGGCAAGTTGCTTTATTGGGGGTAATTTCTTGATATGAGTTATCTCATCTCTTTCTTTTGCAAAAGAAAAAAAAAATGCAAATATACATGTTGAAAAGAGCATAAAATGCATAAGGAGCTTAAATTTAGAGTATGTTAACCTTGTGAAATTTAATCAAGATTTTTTTACTAGAGTTTTCGACCAAGATCATCCTTATTATCATAGCATATGTAGTTGTATAAGTTGTTCTTTTTGCAGAATGTATTGCAAAAAGTAAGCAATAACCTTATGGAGAATGGTAAAATATGGGTTCGTTTAGGGCTCATTTGATACGTGAGGAGGATGGTATTTAATAGAATAATTAATGGGGTATTTGGTCAGACTGTCTAGGAGAAGACAAGCTTGAATTTTTATAAATCCAAAAAATGTTATTTAATTTAGATTTATTGTTAAATTTTAAATGTAATTTTAGATTTTTTAAAAATTGTTAAACCAACAAAGTGCAAGATTTAACTGTTTATTTTTTTTAAAAATGAAGTAAAGGAATTCGAACTCTCGACCTCAACATAGGAGTGGGCATGCAAATTTATTGCTAAAGCTTATACAAACATGCAAGTCTAACCATTGGCAGGAGTATATATTTAATTTTTAATTATATATTTAAGAAAATTCCTTAACTTGTAAGTTTTAAATGAAAATTTCTTAAAAGAAAGCCTAAATTTTTAAATAGCTATTATGTAATTAGTTGTGATCCTGGCACATATGGTCAACAAAACTAAAAAGTTTATCCAATCCAAGTTGTTGACCAGGAATTGTAAATAGAGTTAAGATATATATAAAATGGAACATCTAAAATGTCTTATAAATCTAACATCTAACGATATTCAAAAAAATACTAGAGTTAATTTTTCAAAATAATATTTCATTTCTTCAATAAGTTATATAGCTAAAACTTTCTTTTTTGGTTAACTAGGAGTCACGTCAAACATGTTTATTTCTTTGACTTGTAATCATCAAACTAAATTAACTTCCCCTTATCAAATAAATAAGAATGAAACTGAAGGCATGGCTCTTATGAGTTCTAACACTAACAAGGTAAAACCTCTATCCATAATAGGCTCAAAAGCCATGGACACATATTTTTGAGAAGTAAAAAAATGACAGGTTTTGCTTAATCCATCTTGACTTTACAGCAAAAAAAAGAATGTTTGAAAAGAGAATAGCTCTAACACTAACTTATGGATTTGAATGGAAGAAACAATTATATTTATTCAATGTGGGAATCTTTATTTATGAAAAAAAGTAGGGCTTATCTTTTGACATAAATTTGAGTACTTTTGTGTTAGAAATTTAAATGAATAAAACTATAAAGAAACGACTAAGGCCCGGCGTTGTACCAAAGGGGGCCTAAATATTCTAAATTGTTCATTATGTGGTCTTGGTGCTATACAGGCAGGGCTCTTTTCTTTTTTAATGTAATTTTGCGATATTTCAGAGACATTTAAACAATCTTATTATATTTTGATTTATTTATTTAATAAACATTCTTTTGATTAACTTAGTGTTTGAAAAAAAATGGATAAATTATCGTTAGAGTAGTGGCTGAAAAACAAAAGGAAAAAAATGAAAAGGATTGATCAACCTAATATTATTAAATAATAAATTTTTTTTTTAATAAAAAATGATTTGTACCTAAGGATGGCTTTTCAGCCTATTTCAAGTGGTAGTTTTGATTTCAGGCATATTATAGTTAGCTGATTGACATTAAACAATCTCAATTATAACTTGTAACATCTTTTTAGTTCAATAAAAGTTGACATTATAAACGCTAGACAAATATCTATCTTGGTAGCTTGGGTATTTGAAGTCTAGTTATTCACATGTACCATTTTATTTATATGTAAATTAAGCTTACTTTTTTTTTTTTCCACATAAACTACATATTCAAGTACCAACTCTCTAAAAGGTGAATTTCTCTAATTCACCTTAAATCTTTTGATGTTTACATTCAAAAATTAAAAATAAAAAAACGAGTCCATTTTTAATAACGTTGGCAAATGAACATATAAATTTGTTTGTAGATTTCAGAATCGGATATAGTCTTTATATTCACCCTGTCGTCACTTGACATTGGAGAGATTATTGGGAAGAATCTCCCATTGAGAGGAGAGTAAGGGGGTGTTTGGTAAAGTGGTTCCCACCACAAAATCAATTATGAACAGTAAAAACCTCTCACACGTTACAGTAACAATAAAAAAAATTGCTACAGTGTAAAATTCTCATATGCTACAGTAAAAATAGTTTTTACCACTGGTTTTTACCATCTTTCAAATACCCTATAAAAAAAAAAGATAAAATATCCCTTTATAAACACAGCTTATTATGAATGTTTTTTTTTTAATTTTTAAAACCGTCCTTTTTATGCTTATTTTTTTAATTTTATTTTTCAATTGTTTTTTTTATCCTTATTGTTCTTTTTTTTTTTTTTTTCGTTTTTCTCTTTTTTGCCGTTTGATTTTTCCTCTCTCTTTTCTCTTCTCTTGCACTTTCTCTCCCCTCGTTCGTCTCCTCCGTACACGATGCCATTGCCCTAAGTCCGAGCCTCCATCATTTGTCTCCACCACCCCTTCTCCATCGTC
>CAMOHE010030561.1:27464-39367 GCA_946598075.1 Artocarpus hirsutus
GTTGACATTATAAACGCTAGACAAATATCTATCTTGGTAGCTTGGGTACTATATTTGAAGTCTAGTTATTCACATGTACCATTTTATTTATATGTAAATTAAGCTTACTTTTTTTTTCCACATAAACTACATATTCAAGTACCAACTCTCTAAAAGGTGAATTTCTCTAATTCACCTTAAATCTTTTGATGTTTACATTCAAAAATTAAAAATAAAAAAACGAATCCATTTTTAATAATGTTGGCAAATGAACATATAAATTTGTTTGTAGATTTCACAATCGGATATAGTCTTTATATTCATCCTGTCGTCACTTGACATTGGAGAGATTATTGGGAAGAATCTCCCATTAAAAAAAAAAAAAAAAAAAAAAAAAAAAAAAAAAAGAGAGATAAAATATCCCTTTATAAACACAGCTTATTAGGAATTTTTTTTTTTTTTTTAATTTTTAAAACCGTCTTTTTTATGCTTATTTTTTTAATTTTATTTTTCAATTGTTTTTTTTATCCTTATTGTTCTTTTTTTTTTTTTTTTTTTTTTCTCTTTTTGCCGTTTGATTTTTCCTCTCTCTTTTCTCTTCTCTTGCACTTTCTCTCCCCTCGTTCGTCTCCACCGTACACGATGCCATTGCCGTAAGTCCGAGCCTCCATCATTTGTCTCCACCACCCCTTCTCCATCGTCGACGACCATTGCCGTCCACCGTCATCTACCATTGTCTACCTTTTTCTTCTTTTTTTTTTTTCCTTTTTTCTTCTGATTTTTCCTCTCTCCTCTCTTGCATTCTCTCTCCTCTCGCTCTCTCTCTCTTTCCTCCTCCTTAGTCTTCGTCTTTCTCTCCTCCTTCTAATCTTCCTCTTCTCCTTTTCGCCTCATCCCAAAAGATTGAATCGTGACCCACCGGACACTGGCGGCCTTCGAACGGGCTTTGGAAGCTCCGATCTCTGCGCAACCATGATCGAACAGCTAGTGTTTGGAAACTTGGATCTCTGCGCGACAACCGCCGTCCTCCTTGATCTATCCCCCTATTGCCAAATGATATCAAGACAAGATCAACTATTTATCTTATTTAATTGGGTTTAGTAGATTATTTTTTATGACTTTATGTTTCTGTGTTTTTGATAATTTTTTAAATCAACTGATTTGTTGTGTTTTGTAGACATTGTGATTTCAGGATTTTTTTACATTTCTAGTTATATGTTGTTGAGATTTTGGATTATGCTTTTCAAACAGAAGCTTTGTTAGATTTTATTTACTGTTATAGGTTTTCCATCTATAATATTGGGGATATTGAAAATTGAATTTTGACTATTCAAATTATGTTGTAAACGCTTGTTATTTTGGCTTACTAAACATAAGAACCGTCTTTGCTTCAGCAACTACACGCACAAACCTTAGAAATCAAGAATTCGTTAGGTTTTTTAATGTTTTTGTTGTAATATGTTTTTTTCTTAGAATTTTTGTGAATTTTGTGTATCATAGGATATTATACTATATTTTGCGACGGAATTTGATAGGTTTTATTTCGGCATCTTGCATAAAGAAGTGAAAAATGAGAGTAACTCAGACTTTTAATAAATCACTTTTTTTATTAAAGGGGCAATGTTGTGGGAGAAATCTTTATGATGAGAAAACTATCTAGAAATTTAAAACCTTTTGAATCAAATGTCCGAAGAGGCCAATAACCAACAACCAACGGGTCATTGGTGGAGCACCGGGCAACCTTACGCTGAGCATTGGCCATCATATACTGAGCATCGGGCAATTCCTAGGCCAAGCACAGGTCATTGGCCAAGACCCGAGCAACCCTAGGCCGAACGCCGGGTATCATTTGTCTAGCACTATGCATTCGTCGAGCACTGGGCAACCCTAGGCCGAGCACCATCCAGCCCCTAGGCCAAGCACCAACTGAGCATCGATCATTTATCGAGCACTAACCAACCCTTGGCCGAGCATCAACCTTACCTATGCAAAGCAATCATGAGGAACAACTCCGCGGTACCGGCCAGGTGATCGGAGCCAGACCTGACCACATGGTAGTAGATCATACCTAAAGACCACCATGTGGCACCATCTCAGCTCTCTTTTGGGTAATCCTCTTTCTTTGGAGATCATGACACCTATTACTAGCCACCTGGGCTCTACATAGTAGTGCACTTGAGACATGGGCCAAACCTAGTCTACGCCTAGATCCAAGTTAAAATCTATAAATAGGAGCATTGACTCTACCACAAAAGGTACAAGCATTCTTCCCTAGCCTACTCTGCCTCTCCTTTTATTCTTCTTAGTTAGAACATTTACTTTGAGCGTCGGAGTGTCCTAGGCAAACACCACACCGGTGTACCCTTACTTCGAAGTATTTTTTCTTCTTGTAGATCTGACCAAACCAGATAGAGCTGGGCAAAACAAGGGACCTGATCACTGTGCACCCTTGCATATGGTGTTATATCAATCTCAGGCATCAACAGACAGTTTTGAAAGAAAGCCTTTTAAGAGAACAATTTTAAAAATATATTTTTTTAGGGGTCATTTTTGTAAGTTGCAAAAAAAAAAAAAAAAAAAAAAAAAAAACACAAAAACTAGAAAGTGAAAGAATATATAAATAAAAGAAGAAGAAAGTAAAGGAAGAGCCATACATTAAAAGCGAAAGCAGCCTGGGCTAGCATAGTCCACATGCCATAAGCTGCACCCAAAAATGCTTGTTCTTCTTGTTGAATATTTATACACTTTTTATATTATTAAGATAAAGAAACAGCCTTCCTACCCAAGAATAATGATGATTAATGATATTGAACACGAGACCAAATTTTTAAATAACATAATAATGAACAACAAAAAATAAAGAAATGAATGAGGGAGAGGGAACGCCTGGTTGGAAAGCCATCAAAGATTTTTCTTCTTTTTGTATATTCAGTGTCGGCTCTTCAACAAAAGTAGCTCCTTTTTCTTTTTATTTATTTATTTTTGAAAAGTTGGTCGTTGGCTGTTAAAGAAAAGATTAATTACAATAGTTCCCTAATTATAGTACTTACAACAATGTTCTCTTCTTAAAATCTAACCTATTGTTTGTTCTTCTTATTTATAAAATATTAACAAAAATAAAAAACTCATTTCAGCATTGGAATTCTTATTGATTTTAATATTTAATCAGATTGGATGGTATTAATCCACGAAATCAATATAAAACTACTATATCATACATTTTTAGTAATAATGTAAACTTGTTATGATATGATCTGTTAGTTCAATACATATCCTACAAATATTATTTTTGTGTGGTCGATTAGTTGCGCATTCCTCAATTTCTTTTTGTTGGAAATCGGTACGAGTATGAAACTCTTGAGCATTTCAGTTAAACTTAGCGATGGTTTCGATCTATAGTTGAGATTAAGTTGTTAAGTGCATTGACGTCGTCTTTATTGTTCTAATTTATAATAAAAATACCATTTCCTAAAAAAAAAACCCTAAAAATAGTGTAATTGTTTTTATATCAGATCACATAATTTTTTTCTTTATATATATATATATATATATAATATGTTGTTTCTTTTTGTCAAATATGACTTATTTTGAGGTTTGATCGGCAATTGGATGATGAAAAATTCGGCACTCGGCAAAACCGTCCCACAGAAAGCACATTTTTTGGCTTTGTGGTCTGATCCCAAGCCCCACCTCACAAACCGGCCACACCCTACTTTCTTAACTAAAAATTGGAATTTATATATTTTTAACGCCAAAACAGGTCCACAAAATGGATGGCCTTGGGGAAACCTTGTTTCATTGGGGCCCACCACCATTTGTTCTCATTTTGATTTTCTTTCCAAAATTTATAGGTGCGACAAGCGTGCCATTTCATGATTATTCCATTTTCATCATCTGCTTTCTTTCTTTTTCTTTTTTTTTTCCCCTTCTGTTTATTACTTTTTGAATCTAAATTTCTGTTTCCTTTTTCTTTTATCTTTTTAGCTTCACCACGAGTCATTTTTAGATAAATAATATTCCCCTAAATCAATAAATCCAACCATGTATTCCACTTGTTTTCTATAGTAAATTTGCCAGAATTGCATGGTCCTTCAATTTCATCAACAACAATTGTTTATGGTAAGATGTTATTAAATATTATACCTCACATTCAATTATCTCTTATTAAACTACTTGATTCCTTCTTTAATTAATGAACGAGTTCAATTAAAAAAGTAGACTTTGATTTTCTTTAAATAAATTAGACGTTTGAAAAAAATATATATGTATACATAAAAAGAAAAGTATTCCTCTTCAAAATCATATAACATAATATTTTGTAGTGAAGAATGTTAAATTTTGTCGCATGGTAAAGAAAAATAATAAATCACAAAGGAAAATTTCATTAATAATTGTTATGACGAGTTATTAAGAAATGCACAGAACAGGAATAAAAGAGAATTTCATCAATAATTATAACACGATATGATAATTATTTGACGTTAAGAAAGACAGACAAATAATATAGATCAAAGAAAAATTATGATATGACGTTAAGAAATACACACGAATGGTGGGAATAAAAGAAAAATTACGATATGACATTAAGAAATACACACAAATAATAAGGTTAACAAAATTTCATCAATAACTACGATATGGTATGATGTTAAGAACGCATATAAATAGTAACGTTTTCAATTATAGAAATCTCCAAATCGCAAATTTTGTACGACATTATTTTAATAGCAGCATTGCTTATTTGACATGTGTACTATACCCGTTTGACATTCTAAGGCGCCAATTTGGTCCAACATTTTTTCTTTGTTTCGAGATCTATAAATTGGTCTAAATTCCACCATCAATTTTAATTAAAGAAACGCAGGTCAAGTCATAAAAATTATAATACAAACTGAAAACGGATGAGAAGTCCATTTCATCCCACTCTCCGATATTAGTTTAAGAAAAAGCAGCAAAAAAAAAAAAAAAAAAAAAGTTTGGAAGCAGTCAAAAGACGTCTCCTGGGAGATGGGCGTTATGGCTGTCCAACTTGTCATTCTATCAAAAAGCTTTGCTCCCACAGACCCCACACAACTTGTCATGCTTATTTTTATTCATTTCTAATGCATACTACATATATGTATAATCAATAATACATGTGTTTTTGGTACAATTCTCCGGAAAGCCATATTTCATATAATATAAAGAAATAGGAAACATAATATTTATTCAACATAACACCGATAACACCGATGTTAAAAAGACATAATATCAAAAAACTAAAATATCGAACATTATTTTACTCTTTCTAATGTGACGTTAAATAAATGTTATATTACGTTTCTCACTTTCATGTATTATGTAAAAGTGGAGGATCATAAATAAATATAATGTGATATTGTCAAAGAACCATACTTATATGAAGGTAAGAAGTTTACGTAACATGCTATATATTTAATTTAGTACTAAGGTTCAAAAGTTTAACACCAACAAATAATAGAATTCTTTACAATATATATATATATATATATATATGTAAATACATATAATAAGCATATATGTATAAGAAGTACCACTGGCGACCACATGATGATAATTGAAATAAGGCATGAAAATGAGAAATATACAAAAGTGTTGATTGGCTGACTTTGGACTTTTCCTGTTTACATTTGTTTGGGTGGTGGCATAGTTGTTCTTATGGTTTAAGCGAAAGGTCCACAACCACAAAAAGCAGCACTGCAGGCGCCTTTCTTTCTAATGCCAAAAACACAAAAGCCACTTATTATGCCGCCATGTCAGCATCATACGTGGACTTTACAAAGAAGCCGATACTCTGATATGGAGAGAGAGAGAGAGAGAGGAGAGAGAAGTAGTAGAAGGAAGAAGAGCTGGTAAGAGGTGGCTGCTATTCTCTGCCTTTTTCTTTTGAATTCCCTTTACCACATTCCCTTTTAATACTTTCCAAGTTTTTGCAATTTCACAACCTCATCATTCCCTCAACAACACAGCACAACACCATACCACCTCTCTCTCTCTCTCTCTCAATCCCATTTCCCAGTTTTGATGATCATTTAGATCTTCAAACATGGTAAGCTGCATTCTTGAATGATGGGCTCTTTCTATTTTATCTATACTTCTCTTTGATATGTGATCAATAAAGAAAGGAATGAGATTGACTTAATTTGTCTGGTTAATGAAATGGTGATGATGGTACAGGGAACTCCAGTGAACATCATAGTTGGATCACATGTTTGGGCTGAAGATCAAGAGGCTGCTTGGATTGATGGAGAAGTCACACAAATCAAAGGCAGTGATGCCACCATTGTTACTGCTAATGGAACGACTGTAAGATTTAATCTAAGTCTTGATTTAGTCACCTTACAAAATATCTGATTTTTGACACCTAAAAAGCATTCACTTGAATTTTTCAATCCATTTTTCTAGCGTAGCTGTCGATATAATTTGGATTTCAAGAAGAAAATAATATATCAGATTCATAGGAAGAGTTTGGATTTAAATGATCAATTATTAGGAAGTTAAAGAAGGAAAAAAGAGAAAAAAAAAAAAAAATTACCGTGTATAAATAACACCTAAAGTTTGATAATATCTTGAACTTGAAGGTTGTTTCAACTGCATAAATAAATACAATATATATATATATATATATATATATATATATGATCTTTTAAGTAGTCCAAAGATGCAAAGGCTCTGTTTTTCTTATGGAATTCTGCATTTGAAAGTGATAATATATATATATATATATATATATGTACATACTCAGCCAGAGACGGAGAAGTTATCCAACCTTGAATTTCTTAAAATCCAAAGATTCAAATTTGTAACTTCAATTTTTTCTTCAACCTCAGATAGTTGCAGACATTTCAAGTATATATCCAAAAGACACCGAGGCACCACCTGCAGGCGTTGATGACATGACCAAGTTGGCTTACCTCCATGAACCGGGAGTGCTACACAATCTCGCATGTCGATTTTCTCTCAATGAGATATATGTGAGTCGAAAATAATTCCGTAGGACTAGAGAAAAGGAATACAAATTTGATCTAGTTACAGCTGACATCTGGTGATGACATTATGAACAGACTTACACCGGAAACATTCTAATTGCCGTGAATCCCTTCCGAAGGCTTCCACATCTGTATGATGTCCACATGATGGAGCAGTACAAGGGAGCGGCATTTGGGGAACTAAGTCCGCATCTTTTTGCTGTTGCAGACGCATGCTACAGGTACATTAAGATCACAGCAGAAATTACTTAGGTGGCACCAAAAACGTCGTTGTAAGCGAACTGCGATTTTGGCCTTGTAATACCTCTTGAATATACAAATTGACTAGTTTTATCGTCTCATTTCAGGTCAATGATAAATGAACAAGGAAGCCAGTCCATTTTGGTAAGTGGAGAAAGTGGAGCAGGTAAAACAGAAACAACAAAAATGCTCATGAGATATCTTGCATTCATGGGGGGCAGATCGGGCACCGAAGGAAGGACTGTAGAACAACAGGTTTTAGAGGTGAGTTTGGAGCACTACTTTTGCTATGGATTGTGTGATTTAGTTCATTGCATTATTCTTACTTGTGCTCTCCAAACTTTAAGGTCATTCTCACTTCACCTCTAAGCTTTAAAAAAAGCTCCAAGTTTGCCTCGGATGCTTTGAATTAGTGTCAGTTAATTAAAATTTCTTTTAAAAAAAGTGGAAAAGGCTACATGATCTTACTAAACCTCCTGTTTTTCTATTCTATTTATAGAACAATTCTAACATAGTGGTTAAATAGGATTAATTCAAAATTTGAGTGGAAAAATGAGACTTTTTAAAGTTTGAGAGGCAAAGTGGTAATGACCTTAAGGGTCAAGGGCACAGGTGAGAAGAATGCTAATTCATTTAATGAAGATTAACACTTTCACTTCTTCAGTCCAATCCAGTTCTAGAAGCTTTTGGGAATGCCAAGACAGTAAAAAACAACAACTCAAGGTGAAATATTTGGTTCCTCCAACCTTGTACTATGCTTCTTTTCCAAATCTATAATCCGGTTAAACTTAGAAAAAATTTATTGTCTATGTCTAAACCAGTCGTTTCGGAAAATTCGTTGAGATTCAATTTGACAAGTGTGGCAAGATCTCCGGGGCTGCTATTCGTACATATCTTCTCGAAAGGTCACGTGTTTGTCAAGTGTCCGATCCCGAGAGAAATTACCATTGTTTTTACATGCTTTGTGCAGCACCACCAGAGGTGATCTCCCTTTTCATTCAAGCAAATTTAGCTTTCACAATCACATACCATATATGCATGTATGTGATGAGAAATGTTGTATTACAGCATGTTAAGAAGTACAAGTTAGGAGATCCAAGAACATTTCACTATCTTAATCAATCCAATTGTTATGAAGTAGCAAATGTAGATGATGCAAGGGAGTACTTAGAGACCAGAAATGCCATGGATATTGTAGGAATCAGCCAGGAAGATCAGGTGAATCACCTTTTTTTTTTTTTCAACGCAAGCAAGAAAATACACTAGTATTTCCTTGACATTTCATTTTATCTTCGACTAAAATTGTGTTTTTTTTTCCCTTATATAGGAGGCTATATTTAGAGTGGTGGCTGCAATTCTCCATCTTGGAAACATTGACTTCATCAAAGGGAAAGAAGTTGATTCTTCAAAACTGAAAGATGATAAATCACTATACCATCTCAAGACAGCAGCAGAGCTACTCATGTTAAAACTCCGATCAAATTTTCCTTCCCCTAGTAAAGTTAATACTTCTAGTTTATTATGATGCCAATGTTTTTTTTTTTTTTTTTCAGGTGTGACGAGACGGCATTGGAAGCCTCACTTTGCAAGCGTGTCATAGTGACGCCTGACGGCAATATTACAAAACCATTAGACCCGGCGGCTGCTGCCTTAAATCGTGATGCCTTGGCAAAGACCATTTACTCTAGACTATTTGATTGGTAATCAAGCTATATCAATTCCTAATTGTACTAGGCACTAGAATGTTGAAATAGAAAAATCCAATCTTGGCCCCACTTAAGCTTTCCAGAGAATTGGTTATCAACCTAACATGTTTTGAGAAAACGTGGTCTTAAGTTCAAACCTCATAATCGGGCACGAAAGAAGTGTACCACTCCTCTTGCAAACCTGATTTGATTTTGATATAGTAATATGTTTAACAGAAAGTTTGTTCTCTATGGCAGGATTGTGGATAAGATTAACAGCTCAATTGGTCAAGATCCAAATGCAGCAAGCTTAATTGGAGTTCTTGATATATATGGCTTTGAAAGCTTCAAGATAAACAGGTACATCAGCAACAAAATACTTCTGAAAGTAAATATTTTGACCTTTAGAAAAGATATATACCTAATATGATATTTTTGTGTATTAGTTTTGAGCAGCTGTGTATCAACCTCACTAACGAGAAGTTACAACAACATTTCAATCAGGTAAGAATGACATTGCCTAAGACAACTTCAAAGTTCAACCTACATAATTTTTCATGCAAATGATGAATAAGGATGCTTTTTTTTTTTTTTTTTGCAGCATGTATTTAAAATGGAGCAAGAAGAATACACAAAAGAGGAAATAAACTGGAGCTATGTAGAATTTGTGGATAACCAGGATGTTTTGGATCTTATTGAGAAGGTATCAACACTGAACAGATAATTATTATAATCAATACACACACGTGTGTGTGGGTTTTAATGGTTATGTTTTCAATAGTTATTATTATAATTAGCTATTTAATACAATTCCAACGATTGTAATGAAATAGATAGTTGATCAAAAAATTATGACAATTAATGAGGTTAAATTATTATCATGTCATATTATCAATTGTTGTTAAAATATACCCTATTAAAAAATGTAACTATTGGAAACATAACAATGGAAGCAAGTCATATATATTACATGTAATCAATAAATATTGAATAAAACCCTGCAATATAATGTTATGTTTTTTGGTTGCAGAAACCTGGTGGCATAATTGCCCTTCTTGATGAGGCCTGGTATGTTCCTTTTACATATGCAACGTCAATAACATCTCATCATTAAAAACAAAAGATAAATCTTAGACACTTTTGATGAGGGAAAAAAAAAAACTCTGTTCATTGTAGAAAAATGCACTATAAGAAGATGATCACCACTTATAATTTGTGGATTATATGACCCTTTGGTGCAGTATGTTTCCCAAGTCAACCCATGAGACGTTTGCACAAAAGATGTATCAGATTTATAAATCGCACAAGCGCTTCAGCAAGCCGAAGCTCGCTCGAACGGACTTCACAATCAACCATTACGCTGGAGATGTAAAAATTTTAACATTTTGCTATTGATCATGAAGATATAAAATTTCAGAAGATTTGCTGAATTCATTAAGCCTTTTTTTTCTCACCAGGTCACATACCAAGCAGATCACTTTCTGGACAAAAATAAGGATTATGTGGTGGCAGAACATCAAGCTCTATTAGATGCCTCCAAGTGCTCCTTTGTTGCAAATCTATTCCCTTCACTGCCTGAAGAGACAATGAAACAATCAAAATTCTCTTCTATCGGTACACGTTTCAAGGTAATCGCAATGTTTTAAGTATGAGACATTATGTCAGATTCTTCGAATTCTTTAGACATGACTTGCTTATAAATCATACTCCTTTCACCTCCAGCAACAACTTCAGTCTTTAATGGAAACACTGAACACAACCGAGCCGCATTACATCAGATGTGTGAAGCCCAACACGCTTTTGAAGCCGGGAATTTTTGAGAACTTCAATGTATTAAACCAGTTGAGATGTGGAGTAAGTCAAAGTCTTAAGTCGCTGAATGAACTTGAAATTTTCAAACTTTTTCTTTTATTAATAACATTGAAAATATTGGCTTACTTAATTAACTTGCAGGGTGTTCTAGAGGCAATTAGGATTAGTTGTGCTGGATATCCAACAAAAAGAACATTTGATGAGTTTCTTGACCGTTTTGGAATGCTAGCTCCTGATGTTCTCGAGGGGTAAACTCTTACACGATCAAGACATGCATATAACGTGAACAATAATTAGCTAAAATATGAAAAAAGAAAATTACTGCACTGGATTAGGAAAAAGAAAAAAAAGGATTTATTTCAATGATTTCTTGTCTTGTAAGTAACCTTCTGAAAAGAACCATTTTTTAATAGAAATTGTCATGACTTAGTTAAAATATTATGAAGCATTATACTAATTTTGGTGGTCCAGAATGATTTATCTTTGTCTTTTACAACATAAGAGATACATGATTATGTAATGAGATCAAATCGTAATTATTAATTACTGCTTTATTTTGTATAGCTCTGATGAGAAATCAGCATGTATAGCTATCTGTGACAGAATGGGATTAAAGGGATATCAGGTATATCTATACATTAATTTAATTGTAATACATTAAAAGAAATGGAGTAAATTACCATTTTTATTTGCCTTCAATTTTATTTAAGAAGTTCCCTACCTTGTTTTGCATGGCAGATTGGGAAAACAAAGGTGTTTCTGAGAGCTGGACAAATGGCTGAGCTAGATGCCCGAAGAACCGAAATTTTGGCTAATGCGGCAAGACTCTTGCAAAGGCAAATCCGAACGCATCTAACTAGAAAAGAGTTTCTTGCCCAGAGAAGAGCTACAATTGATATGCAGAAATATTGGAGAGGTTATTCCCTTTCCCATATAATTCTACTTCTCATATTTTAGCCAAAACAAAAATAATAAATAGATGAATACTAATTAAAAAAAACTAACCATAATTTGAAGGTTTTTCTTTTCCAGTTGAACTATGCTGCATTCCCCCTAAAAATTTTTCTAAAAGGAGTAAGGCACCTAAAAAGAGTTTGTGCTAAGTTCAAAAAACCCATTGACTGAAAGAAATTCCTATTTAGAGGCACTTCCTAGGAATGAGCTGGGCAATTATGCAATT
>CAMOHE010030563.1:0-24887 GCA_946598075.1 Artocarpus hirsutus
TTTTTTTTTTTAAGCTTTTTTTTTTGTTTTAAGCTTATATTAGTTAATATATAAATATATATTTTTTGATTGATTTTATTGATATTTTAATAGAAAGAGAGGTATAAAATTATGGTATTTTTAGTATAATTGTATTTTTGATAAAATCACTTAACTTAAAAAACTTAAAAAAGGGTTTTTAATTGGCTTAAATTAAAAAAAATTTAAAAATTAAGGTTACATATCCTAGATATATATTCTAATAACAATTAATAGAAAAAATGGTTTATAAAATTATAAAACATATCTTAAACTTAATTAATTAGTTTCAACAGCCTATTAGTTTTGATTACAAATTTTACATTCTATATTTTCTTATATTTTATTTTAATAAATATACTTGAAATATATTTCTTTTACTAAAGACTATAGTTATTAAACGTGCTATAAACGTGCGGGTTGTATTATGTCGTGTTGACACATTTACTGCACGTTTAATTAAGCGTGTTAAAGCGTGTTAAACGTGTTAGCACGAATCCAACACGTTTATTTTCATGTTGTTCGTGCCAACCCATTTATGGCCCAATTAATATACGTGCGTTCCAAACCTGTTTATATCGTGTCGTTTTCGTATAGTGTCATCGTGCTGTGTCTAAAATTATCGGCTCTAGCCAAGAGGCACAATGTTACGTTCAGATTACACGTTGGTTATCGGCATCTGAATTAGGTCACTGTGACGGACGAATATTCCAGGCCCAGGATTGATGAGTTATTTGAGCAGCTAAGAAGTTCCCAATATCTCTCGAGAATAGACTTACGATTTGGAGGCATCAGCTGCATGCCCAAAGGGTCGAGTTCGAAGCATACCATCTTGAGTAAGGTGTGTTAGTAGATTCATCTAAGATTGAAGCTACAGCACGGTGGGGGCGACTGAAGATCACGACCGAGATTTACAGCCTTCTAAGACTTGCCAGGTACTATAGAAAAGTTCGCGAAGGGCTTCCCCAAAGGTAGCGTCTTCATTGACGCAGTTGATCAAGACAAGAGATAGGTTTGAAAGGAAAGAGGGATGCAGATGTTCAATAGTTGAGAGATTGAATTGACTGCCACTTCTGCATTGGCTACATCGAATGGTGACGAGTTTTATGAGATCTACACCACTGCAGTAGGACAAAGTTTGGATAGGTTGATGTGGCATGGACGAGTTATGACTTAAAGATTGCAACAGTAACAGTCTCATGAGCAGGACTTCTCTATTCATGATTTAGAGCTCGCCATAGTGATTCAAGCTTCGAGAAATCTAGAGAAGCCACGGGCTGGAGTGATATTTTAGGTATTCTCGGATCATAAGGGCTCAAGGCATTTGTTCACTCAGAGTGATTCAAATTTGAGGCAGTAATCAAAGGTGAAATGTATAAAGGACCAAGATATCTCGCTACAATATCCTATAGGCAAGGCTATTGTGATTGCAGATGCACTCAGCAGGAGTTATTAGGGATTCGTGCATATCTAGCACTAAAGGATTAGAGAGAGACGCTACTGTGAGCAAATATGGACTATAGTACCGTGAAGATTTCTATTAGGTATCAGCATACCTTAGGGGTTCGGCTTAAGCACGTGTTCAGATGATAAAGCAGAATCAATGATGAGACTAGCATTTTCAAGAAAGGTGGACGCGAATACGCACTAAGGAGTAGTCTAAAAACCAAAGGGTTCTTGCATATGGGTTGTTGGATTTTGAGAAGCGTTTGGCAGTGCCTGTAATCGAGGAAGTGACAAGGACCTTGATGGATAAAGCTCGCAAGTTTTCGTTCGCTAGTCACCCTAGGAGCTCGAAGGTGTATTGCGGTTTGTAGAGGCAGTACTAGTAGAAAGGCATGAAGAAAGATGTTCAAGAAAATGTGGTCTAGTACGTGACTTATCTTTAGGTAGCAGCCAAGCATTAGGAGTCCGCTGGTCAGTTTCAGCCACTTCGTATTCCTAGGTGGAAATGGGATGCGTGTCGCGATGATTTCCTCATCAAGTGGCCAAGGATAGAATAAAGACATGATGTGATTTAGGTCGTTAATGGTAGGTTGATGAGGTCAGCACATTTCACATTCTTCAGGCCGATGTGTTTGAGGGCAAGTTCTTAGAGGAGCTTTAGGGAGCTTTGGGGCCTAGACTTGGATTCCAATGCAGCTTTTGGGCAGTCCAAGCAAGTTATTTGGATTCTTAAGGATGTATTATGTGCACGTTTTGGATTTTGGTAGAAATTGGAAAAGGTAATTGCATTTAGCAAGGTTACGTGTAGTGTCAGTTACCAAGCAAGCATTAGGATAGCACCATTTGAAGTACCATGTGGTCGGTTGTGTCAATTGCCTATGATTTGGGCAAGATCAAGAGACGAGACCATTATTGGACTCGGAGAGACCCGCGAGAACAATAAAAAGGGGGCTATTGTGTTATGTAATCGACTAAGAGTAGCTCAAGGTAAGCAGAAGAATTATGCGATTAGGAAACACTAATCTTTAGAACTTGAGGTAAGGGATTTCGCCCTCTTAAAGGTTTTGTCGTGTGGGTGAATTTTGCGTTTCAGTATGAGCGAGAAACTTGCACTAAGGTAAGGTGGATCATTTGAGATTTCTCAACAAGTTAGAACGATCGCTTATCGCCTTGATCATTCTCTTAAACTCTCATATTCACATCATGTTCCACATGTTAATGCTCTAGAGATGTCCATATACGCCAAGCAAAATTGTCTCAACTCACGATGTGCAAGTAAGAGGTGTCAGTTTAGAATATCGCTTGAAAAGTGATAAGTTTGTGACGTCAAGAAATTTCGTTAGTGCATGTGGTGTGATGGCACCATAGGGTTGATAAGGCAACCTAGGAATTAGAGTCGATTGTGCGAAAGTTGTATCCATATTTCTTTTGTTTTTGAACTGATTTGCAAATTTCGAGGGTGAAATTTCTTTTAGGGGTGGAGAGTTGTAACACCCTGAAATTAATTAAGTGTTATTAGTTTGTAAAATGGTGGATTAGTATGGCATGTTATATTTTTAAACTTAATTTGACTATTTTGTGACATTTTTAAATTAATGTTGCTTTTGACTATTTTAATGATTTTCAATCACTTCTAATTATTTTCAATCATCATTTTAAATTTTTGGAACAAAATAATTTTTCAAATACCAACCACGTCCTTTTTCAAAACTGTGGGGTGGTACATAGTTTCTTTTATTGGCTTTGCTTCTCCCTCTTTTGTTTATTTAAACTCTCTCTCTCCCTCTCCATTTCTCACATTTTCACTCTTTCTCTCTATCTCTCTCTCTTGTTTCACACTCTCTCTCTCTACCTCTCTTCCTCTCTCATCTCCTTCTCAAATTTTGATTCAAAAATCAATCCAAGCTTCGATTTTCAATGGATTGAAGGCTCGGGAACGTGATTTAACAACCATAAACATGATTCAAGGATTGAATCAAGGTTAGTTTTCAAAATTCTAAAACTTTTTCAAATTTTCAACTTTTCTTGTAATTTGAAACTTAAGTTCATTTAAGCTTAGAGAACCTCTAATCTAAGTTAGAGGAACTTAAAGTGGCTAAAATCTAAGCTTAGTTTGAAGAAAAATGGATTTAAATCAAGATTTTTTATTTTTCTCCATTTTTCTTCAATTTCAGGATTTCTCAAAATCTTTGTGCAAATCTTGTTTAAATTGGTTCAAAAGTGTTCTATAATTTTTTTCTATCAACTATAGATGTTTTCCTTGCTAGAGAACTGATAAAAACAAGTTAGAATGAAGATTTGAGCTCGGAAGGCCGAGAACCCGTGTTGGAAAATTTTGGAATTTTTCTAGTTCGATAGGCCGAACTTCATGTTTGGCAGGCCAGATTCAAGGGTTCGGTAGGCCGAATTCATACGTTCGGTAGGCCAAACCTAGAAAAGTTTGGCCGGCTGAACCAGGGTATCTGGCAGGCTGATTGGTATAGTGAAATTTTGTGATTTTTCATCTATTTTCACCATTTTGAACCTGACTTAGATTTTAACGATATAATATGATTTTATAAACTCAAATGGCACACTAGGATACCATGAGACACTTTAATGACATAGGATATCTTGAGTCAGATACTGATGGACTTAGTAATTGTATATTTAAGGTAGTTCGTAGATCCGTGGAGCTAACGTATAGCGTACCAAGATTACGGTGTGAGACATCAGCACGAGTATCAAGGTAGGACTTCTGCCCCTCTTTTTTTTTGATAACCTTGTCTTCAAAAGATTTTGATCTCGAAAGAAATTCTATCAAAATGTTTTCAATAAATGACATAATGTTTCAAATGTTTTGAAAAAGGGGCTTTTGGCCACAACATGATTTCTTTCAAAATGATCCTTTACAAAATGATTTCCTCTAGGTAATTCCTTGTGAAATGATTTCTTTAAAACGAATTCCAAGAATGATTTAGATAAACCTCTTAGCAAATTTTCATAATTGTCAGAGGATGCATTCTCATAAAGAATAGAATAATGAATGTAATTAAGAACACTTGGTAAGTGCGTTTTAAATAATAATAATAGAAATACACAGATATATATATATATATACAGGCATGATGCCATATCAGACATCGGGTCCTGTAGTACATGACTTTGGGGGCAAGTCCCAAAACTCAGCTGGGCCACTTCGGTGGTGATTATCATGGTTTGCCCGGAAAAGAATGCAAAGGTACTTTTTAGACGAACATTTTGTTAAGACCTGTTTAAATAAATTTATTCAATTATTTATTCATTTATTCAATTAATTAAGCATTTATTTATTTATTAAACTTGGTTCTATTTATTTATTAAAAAGGTAAATTTTGTATTTAAATTAATTACCTGTTTAAAAACCTTATTCCTACTAAGCCTGTTTGCTCACTTTTTACTTGATTTTAAACTTTCCCACCCTCTAGGTGAAAACTAGCTTAGGATTGACGGAGTGTCTACTACCCGGACTTGCAAGCAATAGAGAATCTTGGGTAAGTTAGTAACTATAGTAACTCGAGGCATGTATTATTTAAATTTTATTTCTCATGTTGGACATTGACTATAATAATTTATTGTCAATACTATGTGTGTGCACACTTTGTTGGCTGGTGGGACCCAACACATACCCTCCTTGCCCTCTTTAATGTCTTATTTCATTTTATTTCTATCTTATTGTTAAATTATCATAAATGTTTGTTTAAAAAAAAAAAAGAAAAAGAAAAAAGAGAGAGAGAGAAAAGAGATTTTTAAGTTTTCACGTTTTTCTTAGTCAATTAAATTCTTGAACTTATTTTTTTATTCAAATTTCTTCTTAATTAACTTAATCAACTACCACATTATCTCTCGTACTTCGGGATGTGACAAAAACTTCGTAGGACTTCTTCCTATATGTTTCAACTTTTAAATAACATTTTGGGTACAATGTCTTCAATATATAATGCATGCTTACATAATGCTCAAAATCAAAACATGCTTATATTACTTACGCTCCATAAAATCATAACCATACATACAAACATGTTCAACATTTATGGTGATGTAAGTGAAATTCTATTTACCTCACATTATGGAGTAATGTAAACTATTGTCAGGGTTTTTCCTCTTCAGATCCGGTATCCAATCTTTCTAAAAATAGGTGTTTATATCTCGTTAATAACCTAATAAACATATACTAGTTATTTAAGTGTTAAGGAGCTCATTTCATGTTTAAAATCAATCTTAAACAAAAGAAAGACTATGTCTCTACAAACATTTCATTTCTAACCTCATAGTTGCAACCATATTAAATAAGAGGAAAGGTGGTGGAAACTAGAACTAAATATTTCCCTTGACACTTCCTTGTATTTTCTTTTTAAAGTAAAGAAGTTAGCTCATAAAATATTACTAAGAATAGTAATTGTAATAAAACTCATAAATTATGTAATGTAGAGGGTAAAATATCAAACTCAATCCCAAAAGTCCCTTAAAGTATCAAAAAATATGAAAATTAGTTATGGGGCAAAACTAATTAGTTTTAAAAGGCGAAAGTGGACTTTTGGTTTCTAAATGGTTCAAAACTTTCTAACAATTTGGGCAACATTTCCCCTTAATTTTTAACACTCTCTAATGCTTAAAATTCATCAAAACAACTTGCAAACAAAACCAAGAGTCTAGGATATCCATAAGATCATAAATCAAACCCAAATTCTCTAAAATTCAAATAATTCCAAAACTTTTCATTCCAACAACCAAATCCCTTTTTATTAGATCATTTTTCTATGATTCCTAACCTTGAATAGCATTAAAATTATGTTCATACATGTCACATATTCTGTTTATATAACCAAAGAAAAAAACTTAAAAATAGTTCACAAATTCTCACCTTAGTGAAGCAACTTGAACTCTTCACCTCCAATTTCACTTTTCCCACTTCAAAAGGATGAAATCAAGGCTTATGGTCTTTTTAAGAATCTAAAATAAACCCTAGAATTGTCCAAAAGAATTAGATTGTAGGTTTAATCCATGGCTTGAAAGATCGAAACTCAAATCCACAGAATGAAGCTTACGTTGACTAGTTTCTATTTTTCCTCTCTTATCACCACTCAAACATTGACCAAGGCGCTTGGAGATGGGCTTATCTTCTTAATCCCTAGCTGAAAATGGAGTTTTTCTTTGGATGATGGTCGAATTTGAGAGACAAGGATTGAATTGTGCTCATTTACTTGCTTCTTTCCTTTTAAAGTGCCACACACATAACTCACCTTTACTTAACACTTAAGTATTCTCATATTAGGCTGATTACTATCTCCCTTGGAGCTTATTCACTAGCTATTTTATGTAGAAAACACTCACACATAATCCAGCCACCCATTTGACTTACTAACTTAGGTGTGCTTGCTCATACCAAAATTTTGATACACCAAAAATACTAGTTTCTAAACTTTGATTTTTTTTCACCAAAACTAAACCAAATTTTCTAATCTCTTTCAAATACACTTAAACGTTGGATAACATGATTCTTTACTTAGTTCCCAATTTGTTGAAACCCTATTTGAGTCTGTAAACTTGAATACCAAAAAGGTCACTTATTTAGGGTGTCAATGTAAACTTACCATTAAAAGATATATCATCCTCTTATAAGAGACCTTGTATCATTCTTAATAACATTCTATGAGATTTCTTACTTGTCATAAAGTCTCCTTAAACCATTATTCCAAATGCATACAAAATATCACTCACATAAAATGGCATTTTCAGCATAAATAGTCTTAAAACCATCATTGAACTCCTAATTTCAACTCTTCCATTATAATTGTATATCAAACACCGTTAGAATTCACTTCTCCATTTTTTTTTTCCTAAATTGGATCCGCTTTTATGAAATCCCAAGTCATTTAGCTATGCATTCAAATAAAATTCTACAAAACATACTTTTGAAAATGATATACACTTATTATAATCAAACATATCTCAAATGATTATAAAACATTATATAATGCAATTAATGTCATGAACCAACAAGTATATGAGAATACCAGCCCTCACAACTCTCCCCTCCTTATGAAATTTTATCCTTGAAATTTACTTACCCAACAAGTGTGGATATTTTGATCTCATGTTATCCTCCAATTCCCATGTAGCTTATTCAATCAAATGGTTCTTCCATAATACTTTAACTAATGGAATCTCTTTGTTTTTGAGTACTTTCTTTATCCTATCCAAAATTTTTACCGGTTGTTCTTCATAAGTCAAATCTTCTTCTAACTCAACATCTTCTTATTTCAGCACATGTGAAGGATTGGAAACATACTTTCTTAGCATTGATACATGAAAAACGTTATGTACTCCTACTAATGATGGTGGCAGCATTGACACATGAAAAACATTATGTACTCCTACTTATGATGGTGGCAAAGCTAATTGATAAGCCAATTTTCCAACTTTCTCCATAATGTCATAAGGACCAATGTATCTTGGACTCAATTTTCCCTTTTTACGAAATCTCATCATTCCTTTTATCGGCACAATCTTTACAAAAACTTTACCTCCCACTTTAAACTTAACATTCCTTCTTTTAGAATCCATATAGCTCTTTTGTCTGCTTTGAGTTGTTAACATTCTCTTGTGGATCTTCTAAATTACCTCTTCATTTTTTAATAAAATATCAGGTCCAAGATACTTTCTTTCTCCCATTTCATCCCAATGCATAGGAGATCTACATTTACGACCATACAAGGCTTCATACAGTGCCTAACCAATGGTTGCTTGATAACTATTGTTATAACAAAACTCTACCAAAGGTAGGTATTCCCTCAAAGATTTCTAGAAATCAAGAACACATATTCTCAACATATCCATTAATACTTATATAGTTCTTTTAGACTGACCATCTATCAGTGGATGAAATGTTGTACTGAAAGTCAATTTAGTCCCCATAGCCTCATAAACACTCTTCTAGAATATGGAAGTAAATTGAGGACCTCTATTAGATATGATACTTATAGGTATCCCATGTAACCTCACAATTTGCTTCACATACAACTGTGCATATTTAGCTATACAATAAGTTGTATGAACTAGAAGAAAATGAGCTAATTTTGTCAATCTATCAATAATCACCTAAATTGAGTCATATCCTTCCATTGTCCTTGGCAACCTAGTTACAAAATCCATTGCCATATCTTCCCATTTTTATTACAGAATCTCCAATGGCTGTAAAGTGCCAGCTGGTTTTAGATGTTCAGCCTTCACCTGCTAACAAGTGAGGCACTCTCTTACAAATTCTATAATATCTTTCTTCGTTCCTAACCGTCACTAATGAGTTTTTAGATCCTTATACATCTTACTTGTACCAGGATACACTAAATAGGGAGTATTACATACTTCATTCATTATCTCCTTTAAAAGATCTTCATTCCTTGGAACACAAAGTCTTGTTCCATGCCTAATTATTCCATCATTTGAAATCTAAAAATCTTGTCCTCTTCAAGACTCAATTGCATTTCTCAAATAATGAAAATAAGGGTTTGAACTTTGATTCCATTTAATCTTTTCCAACAACATGGGTTGCAATGTTATTGTAGAAAATCTTTTAGTCAATCCATATGGTTCTATCTATATCTTCAGCCTTTGAAGATTATCTACAATTGGTCTTTGAATCATAGTCATAGCTGAAATATTTTCTAAAGATTTTTTGCTTAAAGCAGCTGGTACTACATTAGCCTTTCTAGGATGGTAATTAATGATACAATTATAGTCCTTAATTAGCTCCAACCATCTTCTTTGTCTCATATTTAGCTCTTTTTGTGTAAAAAGGTATTGGAGGCTCTTATGATTGGTATATATCTCACATCTTTCACCGTACAAATAATGTCTCCATATATTCAATGCAAACACTATAGGTGCTAACTCCAAATCATAAGTGGGATAATCTTTTCATAATCTTTAGTTGATGAGAAGCATAAGCTACAACTTTTCCATCTTGCATTAAAACACATCCTAACCCATTCTAGAAGCATCATGTTATACCACAAATCCTTTATCATTTGAAGGAATGGTGAGAACTAGAGCTATTACCAATCCCTACTTCAACTCTTGAAAACTTCTTTCACAAGCATCTGACCACAAATACTGCACATCATCCTCTTGGCCCTTTGTCTTGAATTCGTTTGGTTGTGTCATATAAATACTACCCTCAACATTGTCATTCAAGAATACAATCTTAATATCCATTTGCCTTATCTCGTGGTGTAGTACCCAGCGATGGATAAGAGCATACATATAGACCTTAGCATCTCTACAAGTAAGAATGTTTCATCATAGTGGATGTCCACTTTCTAATTATGTCCAGTTGCTACAAGTCTAGTCTTAAAAGTTTTCCCCTTTCCAACCTCTTCTCTTTTTCTCTTGTAGATTCCATCACTTAAGGACTAACATCCTTTAAGTGTTTCTTTAAGTTTCCAAACTTGATTGGTATCCTTAGATTCCAATTCAATGTTCAACGCCTTTTGCTAGAGTCCTATGTCAACATTCTCTATAGATTCATCATATCAAGTGAGATCATTGTTAGGTTCAATGACCTTAGCCTAACGGCTTTGCGTTGTTATCTAGTAGATTGATAAACAACTCTCCCGCTACGATGAAGCTCACTAGGTTGTTGATTTTAATTAGGTTTTGCTGTCACAATTGGAATATCTTTCATATCTGGAACCTTTAGATTGATTCAACCAGTCCTTAACCCTTCAATCACCACATTCCTTTGAGTCTTCAACTCTTGCATATGACTTTCCTAGAGTAATGTTACATGTGTAGAACGTTGGAAAAATAATACGCAGCAGAATTTTAAAAATTTTAAATCAGAGTATTTTCCAAAACACAAGTTTGACATGCTATATGTATAAATTAACATGATCTTACTGACCTTGTATTCGTCGAAAAGCTTCCAAAATCTGTGTAGAGAAGTTACGTTCCAGAAGAGCCCCAACCAACTGGTCTTCTTTGCTATTCTCTATCCACGATCAGAGTGAGTGTGGGCTCACATGTACAGCTCTTCCTCAAGGTGACTTTCCTTCCAACCAATTGAGAGAAACTAAGGCTAGTGTTCATGATTTGTGAACAAGAGCTCTCAGGGAGTTTCAGATTCTCACCAGTAGAGTATCACTCTTAATCTCTCTATTGATCTGAATAACTCATGAAACTCACTCCCTATTTATAGAGGTTGGGGTCATTCCTTATCAGATAAGGTCTCAAAAATTCAAAACGGAATCAAATTCGGGTCAATATCGGATATGATACGCGCAAAAACGCGTGAAAACGCGCGATTTTTAATTCACGCATAGGCAGGCTAAACTTTTTCAAAGGCAGGCCGAACTTGCCTAATCGACAGGCCAAACTTTAGGATCGGCATGCCGAGCTGCCGAAATAAAATCACATGAATCTTTTATTTTTCACCCAAGATTCTATAAGATAATGCCTCAGTATTAATTCAAATAACCCAATAGAGAAGTTATCTAATTAAAACAACTTTATCTAGATAATCTCTAAGAAAATAAATAGATTCCTAATAATTCTACAAGTTTATCTTGATTTAATTTATCCAAAATTAAATCAACTGATAAACAGATAAGAATTATCTGACCCCAATAATTCAACAAGTTTATCTTGAATTAATTTTGTTCACAAAATTAATTCAACCGACAAATAGACATGAATTATTTGATTCTTTCAAATCTTCAACCAATCTAATAAATCGACATAAGTCACCAATTATTGTAAAAGCACGCCGTATCGTTACAGGATTTTGTGAGCTAGCAAAGGGGACCAAATGGACCTATATAGTTCAAGCCCCCGATAATTATGAAACCCAATATCCAAGATATACATTTCATAATTATCAACTCCAACGCTACTCCACTAAAAGCTTGGAGCTGCACTCTCGAACTCTATAGAATTACGAAACCCGTATAGCTAAGTCTCCATGACATATCATAGTGTATCGTTTCCCCATAGGATTATCCATAATCGGCTTAAGGACAAGTTCTGTCTTACCTTCCCGATTATTTTTATCTTACGTTCCATTATCACACCATAGGAAAACTTACCATCCAAAGATAGTATACCATTCAGTCACACCTATGTATCCAAATGGTTGAGCGCTCTAGTTTTTCAATTATAGGATAACGCATAAAAGAGGATATCACTACTCCTAAAGAGGAGCTGTGGATTCTATATCTATGAATAATAGGTCTACGTCATCAAGAGTCATGCCTCCAATATACTGACATGCATACCACTATTAAGATGTGGGTGTCACCCTTTGGTACATCAAAAGACACAAGTCAAGACAACGGGCCCACTATTCATCTCAGGATTAAGATACAATACAAATAATTGTCTAAAGTGAATTGATTTGCCAAGATAGAATTATTAATCCAAATCAATTCACTTTATGTCCCGATCCAACACATCGTCACCTATAACAGCGTGCCAACGTTTCTATTCATGGAGTCCACCTCTGATAGTCAAGACAAACCATCTCCCAATAGGAATATAGACAACATAACAATCTTTACATGAATAAAGCACCTAACTTTATTCCCTCGATTGCAGATCTTATGTTTTAGACCGTCACCTTAAGAATCGTGTCTTCCATATAATTTGTCCATCATATGTCCAATTCTTAAAGGTTTAGACCGACAGTCTCAGACTATTGTTTGTTTATCATACATTCAACAAATATGAACGTAAAAAGGACAAGATTTGGTATATAAATAATAAATGAATTCTTTATTGATAAAAATGTCTTCAAAAACTCATTACAATTTTACTCCTTAGGGCATACATGTCTAACATAGAAACCAAGACTTTATTTTCCCATGCATTATGAAATAATCCATCTTATATCTCTTTAGGATATCTTTCACAATTGCAATCTTTTGAACAAAATTCTAACTTTTGACCCTCCTTATCTAGAGCACGTCCTGGACCTCAAAAATTGCTTTAGTTGGAATATTGTTTAGAAGATGACATACAACTT
Organism: Artocarpus hirsutus; assembly: GCA_946598075.1. Lineage (NCBI taxonomy): Eukaryota > Viridiplantae > Streptophyta > Magnoliopsida > Rosales > Moraceae > Artocarpus > Artocarpus hirsutus. Next base: position 12,500 of record CAMOHE010030563.1, read on the forward strand.
ATAGTACATATCTCCAAAAAGTTATAGGTAATGTGGTATAATTCATAGTGGACCATACTGTATCCAATAGGGTTATATTTCTCCTTTCTGTTACACCATTCTATTATAGAGTTCCCAACGTAATCAAATAAGATAACATCCTATTCTTTGATAATTGTCCTACATAATTTTCAGAGAGGTATTTCCCACCTCGATCTAATCGAAGTGACCTTCTAGGTTGACCCAATTGCTTCTTCATGTGTTAATGCATCTATGTGAACATAAACGCCTGTGTGCACTTATGTCTTGAACTTCTTAGGCCCGATTTCCTTTGGTCCCTTAGATCATTGTACATCTTTGTTGCACTTGGATGAATTGAGTAAAGAGTATCGTGAATTTTTGCTAAGATTCTTTCCCTTAAACCATCAACAACGGGAACACATAAGCGGTTCTTGAGATGTAGAGTTCCATCATTTGCAATATGAAACTCTTCACATCTTCGTCTTGCTTACTTCGAATCCATCAAACAACGATGGAGCAAGAGTTAGTGCTTAAAGCTGTCCTATTATGATTTCCAAATAAAAGTCTAGAATTTCTTTCCTCAAAGGCTAGGACATCGCCTATAGTGACATGGATAGTTTTTGGTGGTTTAGAATGAAACATGACATTGCAATGTATGTGAAGAAATGTTTAACATGTCAGCAAGTCAAAACCAAACACCAAAGACTTAGCGGTGATTTACAGTAAGCTAAGATACCGAAATAGAAATGGGAAGAAATAGCGATGGATTTCATTATCGATTTGCCCAGGACTATGAATGGATATGATGCCATTTGGGTTGTTGTAGACCGACTGACGAAGACGGTGCATTTCATTCCTATTAAGATCACTTATTCTATGTAGTGGTTAGCAAAACTTTATGTTAAGGAGATAGTATGACTTCATGGAATCCCTAAGTCTATTATCTCTGATCGTGATAGCAGGTTCTTGTCCAAGTTTTTGGAATAGTGTACAAACTACAATGGGAACTAAGTTACATTTCAGCATGGGTTTTCATCCTCAGACTAATGGCCAGACGGAGAGGGCGAGTTTGATCTTGGAAGATATGCTTTGGGCCTATACCCTTGATTATAAGACCAGCTGGTGTAAGATGTTATCATTAGCAAAATTTGCTTACAACAACAGTTATCAAGTGACAATTGGAATGGTACCTTATGAGGCCCTATATGGACAAAAATGTAGGTAGACTATATGTTGGCATAAAGCTGGTGAAAAGAAAATGAGAAAAACGACGTTAGTGAGAAGACTGATTTTGTCAATGAGACTTCTAAGATGATAAAGTTGATATGAAAGAGGATAGAGACCATTCAAAGTCGCCAAAAGTACTACGCCGATAAAAGAAGAAGGCCCTTAGAATTTGTTATAGGCGATTCTGTATTCCAAAAGATTGCACCAATGAAAGGAGTTATGAGGTTTGGAAGAAAAGGCAAGTTGAGCCCGAGATTTATTGGACCTTATGAAATTGTGAAGCGGATAGGCAAGGCAGCCTACCAATTGAGATTGCCATCATAAATGTCAGCTATTCACAATATGTTCCTTGTTTCGATGCCCAAGAAGTATGTCCCAGGTCCTACACATGTGATTAAGCCATAAGTGATTGAAATACGAGATGGCCTCAGTTACAAATAAAAGCCAATGGAGATTCTAGATCAAAAAACCAAGATCTTAAGGAATAAACAGATTCCTTTGATCAAGGTATTATGGCAAAGTCAACAAGTGGAAAAAGCTACATGGGAACGTGAAGAGGACATGAGGGTTAGATGTCTACAATTGTTCTGAGTTCAATGAAACTCTTATAAGGTGGGGAGAATTGTAACACCCATCATTTTTTATGTAACGATTACTGTTGGATATTTAATGATGTTAAGTATTTTCTTTATGAAATAATACTACTGACCATCTTATTTTAAGTATTCTGGCAGGTGACAGTCACGTAGAATTGATGTGCTTAATATGTTCATGTCACTTATAATGTGTGTATGAAAAATATTTAATGTTTTAATCGTATGTAATATTGAATGTGGTGCTTCTGTAGGCCGATGAGTAATTGGCAAGCCGAAGGCTGCTAACGAGAAACCAATAGATAATTCTCAAAATTATGGCATAGATAATTAATTTGTTGACAAAATTATAAATAATTAATATATTTTATCTCTTTCCTTATCCATGATTAGGGAAGGTTTGACTTTTTAAAAGAGAAGATTTGATTTTTATGATAAGGTTTCTTAATTTGAAAAGATAAGATTTGGTAGTTAGAGCGAATCTTGGACTTTTTCCTTATCTTTCCCCATCACTCTCTTCTGCTCAACACATTTTTCATCCCTTCTCTCCCTTATTTTTCCTACAAATAATTGAATGAAATATTGGGTTTTCGCTTAGACAAATTCAAGGAAAGCTTGAGAAGAATTATTTTGAGGTAAAAAACTCATTCTAGATTATTTTTGAAATTGCCTTCTCCCTTTAGTCTGAATCCCATAACTTTGTCTACAAATGTCCGTTTGTAGTGAAATTTTAATATGATATTTATTATGTGTTATATGATATTCCTCAAAATTTCACACCATTTGGAGTTTTCTATGCTGAGATATTGAATTTTAATTCTCTACCACTCATAATCAGACTGTTGTTGATCGATTAGGTTTTACAAAAAATGTAGTCTATGTTCGAGGGGTAAACGAATTGTGATTTCAATGAAATTTTATAGCAATATTCGTACCTATGTTAGGTTATGATTTGGAAAATTTTGTGGTGATTTGATGAATATTTGATGAGTTCTTGAATTTTATTTAAGATAGGTCTTTATGGCTTTTAAATCAGTGAATTCTAGACTTCTTTCTTTTGTGACCTATTTGTATGAACAAACAAATTTATTTGACAATTAGACTTTTTGTGGTACTGTATTTACATCTTTATAGATTGTCATAAAAATTTTAGGATCAAAGTAATTTTATTTTAATTATATGAGTATCATAATCTTGTGTTGCTCACTGCATTAGGTATTTAGGGTTTATTTTGTCTCTAAATTTTAATGCATGTTATGGATTGTTGAAAATTTATTTAAGCTAATTTTTGGATATGTTGTAGTTTTAGGTGTTTATTACATGCAGGATTTATGAGATTATTTTATGATGTAGATAATTTATCATATAAATATTTGTTAGGGTTGCTCACTGCTTTGTGATTGCTGGCAGTTTTTGTGTTGGGTGTTGTGTGACTTATTTTAATTGTCTAATGGAATTTTTATGGTTAATGAAAAAGTAGGGTAATTATATATATGTTAGTTATGTCTCTGCAAAGTCTCGTGCCTTGATGGTGTATGAATTGTGAATAATTGAGTTGTGTATCCTTAAGGGTCAAGCAGGTTTTTGTATTTCAGTTTTACTTGCATATTTATAAGTTGGTAAAATGTATTTGTATTCTTGTATTTCTTGAGATGGAAATATGAATGATGTTTTAAGTTATTGGATGATTTCATGAAAATGAATATTAATTTTATGTGCGTAAATGAATTTACGACAAGAGCATGCAAAAAGTGAGCACATCGAGACCGCAGCGACGTTATCTAAGTAAGGTTTAGTAAGCACTAGTAATTGCATTCTCACATGCAACATGATAAAGTTTATAAAAAGTTTTGATGAAAATGATTATGATAGTTTCTATGATGATTTTTATAATGTTTTATGAAAGTTTTGAGGTATGATAATTTCTATGATCATTTTTATAACGTTTTATTATGAAAGTTTTGAGGTACAAGAAGGTTTACGCATGTTTTGATAATGAGGTATTTCAAAATTTAAAAGCATATATATGTATATATGTATCAGCTATAGAAGTGTTACACACCCTATGTTTATATTTATGATATCCCACAAGGTTGGACTTGTCATTTTTGATTTGGGATTAGCTACCCCTCTCCTCTCATGGCAACGCACCTACAATGATGATAATGGTGCAACACTTGGGCCCTTAAAGATAAAATGAATGAAGTTTTAATATGGATAATGTTAATAAAAGATATGTTGTCATGCCCCGGAGTACAGGAGGTGATGTGGTGGTTTAGTTAAGTTAATTAAATAAAGATTTAGTTAAAAACAGTGTTTTAGAATTAAATTTATAAATAAAAAATGAGATAATTTTAAAATCATTGAAATAGAATAATTTGAGGAAATAAAATCAACCATCGTAATAATTAAGCAAATAAAAAGAACATTAAAAATATTTAAATATGGGGTGGAACGAGTATGGGTCCCGCTGGCCCACATATTGTGCACACACATGTAGTATTGACAATATTATCATACAACCACAGTCTAGAAATAAAAGAACAAGTTAAGATCTTACATGCCTTGATTTATTGTACTACAACCTACCCAAATCTTCTACTGGCCGTAAGTCCGATCAGCAGACTCTTCTCCAATCCTAAGCTGATATCCACCTAGGGGTAAGATTTTAAAACAATGAAAACGTGAGCGAAAGGCTCAGTAGGACTATATTTTAAAATAGACAGATAAATATTCTATTAGAACTTTCTAAATAAATAAATAATTAAATAAATCAAATAAGTATTTACATTTACTAAAATTCCATTGAAAACAGTTTGTCAAAAGTACCTTTTTAATTCTCTCGGGCAAACCAAATATTCACCACCGAAGTGGCCTAGCTGGGTTTCGGGACCTGCCCCCAAGGTCGTTCACTACACGACCCAATCTCTATTATGGCAACATGCCCATATATCTTTCTTTAATTATTAAAATATTTGTTTATCAAATATAATCATTTACATTCATTATGAAGTTCATTATGAACATTTCTCAAGCAACCGCTTGTAAAGATATTTAAACAAAATCATTTCCCAATTAGTCATCGAAAATATTTGATAAGAATCCATTTTTGGCTAAAATCATTTTGAAATAGGGCTACCAAAGAAAAGGGGCAAAAGTCCTACCTTGATTTCTATGTTGGTGTCCCACACCGTAATCCCGGTCCGCTATACATTAGCTTCGCAGATCCATGCACAATTCCTAAACGCATAGTAACTTAGTTCATTAGTATCTAACCCGAGGTATCCTATGATACTAAATCATCTCATGGTGTCCTAGTGTGCCATTTAGGTTTATAAAATCATTTCATAAAGTTGGAATTTCAATAAGGGTTCCAAACAGTGAAAACAGGTGCAAATCACAAAATTGGGTTTAGGTTCGGTCGGCCTGTCGATCCCCCTGGTTCGATAGGCCGAACTGCACAGTTCGGCTTGCCAGAAGACCAAGTCCGGTCGGCCGAAGTTCCCCAGGTTTGGCCTGCCGGTCGGATGAATCCGGCCAGCCGATCCTTTGAATCTGGCCTATCGAACACAAAGTTCAGCCTGTCGATCTGGGAAATTCTAGAAATTTCCACGCACGGGTCTCGGCTTCCCTGAGCCCAATTCTTCAATACAACCTATTTTCTCAATTCTCAGGCATGGGAAATCATCATAAACAATAGAAAATCATAGTAGAACACTTTTTAATGGATTAAAACAAGTTTTAAACAAGATTTTCACAAAAATCCAAAAATAGAGAAAATAGAGAAAAAATGAAAAATCTTGATTTCAATCTGTTTTTGATCAAATAAAGTTTGTATTCTAGCTAATCTAAGTTCATCTAACTTAGATTGAAGCTTTTCTAAGCTTAGAAACTCTTAGATTTCAAAATGCAAGAAAATTTGAAAAATAGAAAAAGTTTTGAAATTTAGAAACTAACCTCGAATCGAAGCTTTAAAACGATGTTTTTGTTGTTGAATCTTGTTCCTAAGCCTTTAATCTACTAACCTGAAGCTTGAAATCAAATTTTGATTCAAAAATTTTAGAGAGAGAATGAGAGAGAGCAAGGGAACCGAGAGAGTGAGAGTGAGAGGAGAGAGATGAGCGAGTGAGAAAGTGAGGAGAGAGAGAGAGAGTGAGTTTTAAATAGAGGGAGAAAAGACAATTAGTTTTACAAGACTGTGTGCAACAGCACATAGTTTTCAAATCAAATTGCTTTGTTAAATATTTCAATTAACAATTAAAAACAATTTAGATTAATTAAAAATTATTAAAAGAGTAAAATAACATAAGTTTTCTTAATTTTCACAAAATGATAAACTTAAGTTGAAAACACTTATTATGGCACACTAATCCACCATTTAATACTCTAATTACACTCAATTAACTTCGGGGTGGTACATATGTTCTATATGAAACCATGCCAAGTGCACTGTTATGTTAATGATGATTATGAATATGATGTTGCATATAGATGTTCATTGAATGTTTTATGTTGTGACATAGGAAAGTGTACTTACTAAGCTTTTGCTTTCTTAGTTATTATCATGTACCAGATAAAGGTAAGAGGATCTTGGAATGGGTTGAGGGCAAGGACAGGCGTGTGAGCAAGGAACGATGGATTGAAAACAAAAAAAACACCAAGAAAGTGATTTAAAACTTATAAACTATGTTTTTATTTCAGTGTATGTTTATTTTCTGCACTATGGTGCTAGAGAGACTTAGTTTTTTTTTTTTTGGATTTTTGCAAAAGTTCGGCCTTCTGAACTAGTAAAACAAATCTGAAGGGTTGTTTTAAATTTTATTCGAATGATGGACTCATTGTTTTGGTATTGATAAACTATTTAAAAAATTTCTTTACAAGCAGTTTTAATATATGATTGTATATTTATAATTTTTTTTTTAAAAAATGTATGTATCTTGGGAATATGTTTGTCAAATTAATTATTTAATTTGAATAGTTCACCTTAAATAATGATAACAAAGATAAATATAACGACTTCTATTACGTCTGTTAGGGGGCGTTACAAATTTAAAGTTAGAATGTAAGTGCTATTGTTATTTATGTTAAGTAAGTTAACTTTTTGTTTAGTAATGTCACAAGTGATGGCCACGAGAGATCGATATGCTCGGGCTGCTCATGTCAAAAATGAAGATAAGCATAAAGTATTTATAGTTTTTTTAAGAGTTTTAACTTGTTATAAATTTATAATCTTTATAATACACTAAAGTTACATTCTTGAAAATGACATAAATTTTATTGCATATTTTCTTATTTTTATAACATTTATATTGTCATAATAATTACATGTGTAATATTTTTATTATGGCATTAAGAAACTCGAGAATATAAAGTGTCCAAAAGAATAATAACAATAATGTATAAATTAATATATTTTATTTGGTTATAAATACATATATGTGATATGTTATTGTTGTGCTTAATTTTATAGTATATTATTGTTAGTGATGTGCCCTAGGCTAATAATGTAATGACCACATTTTGACTTCATTACATTTGCATTTTATTGATAAAAAGGCATTTTTATTATTGTTTTTTATTCCAATTTCATGAATAGTTAATTCTGCCTAAGGTCATCAAGTATGTGACTTGATAGTAAAACTCTTAGGTGAAAACTGAATTCTATTCTAAATTATCTCTAGTCGGTCATTATTATTGCGATAATAATGAATGAAGACTAGTATAAAGTTTGACTGATGATTATGTTTTACTAATCATGTGTATGAGATACTAAGTCAACTCATAGATACATATTTAAGAAATGATATATTGGATCGACCCGCTATGAGAATACTACATGGATAATTGTCATAAGTGATTCTCATCACAATAGTGTTATCTTAGTCCTTTGACCTGAAATCACCATTGTTTCCTACACGAAAAGTTCTATATTTTGACACATTCTAATATATCTTTAACAGGATGATGGAATAGATTGTTGTTGGATATACAGTGAATCATATGAGGAATGCGAGTGATTAAGAAGGAATTTGTCCCTCATTTATTATGAGAAAGATATCTATGGGCCCCTTGATAAGTTAGACTGAAGTAAAATGTATGGCCATATTGAAATGAATTGATAATGGTTAACAATATCAGTCTACTCAAGATCGATAAATAATATGATTGAATAGTATAAGGATGACATAAGCCATCCCTTATGTTCAACCAAGGTATCTAGTGACAAACGAACTTTAATACTTATTGTGGATTAGGTTATGTTGGATTATTGACATTTGCATAACTTGGGTAATCATAATGTCTTGCTAGAGGCCACTTACGGTTTGTGATCCAGAAACAGAATTTCAAGCCCATTACCAACGTTATGTGAGCCTATAGGGTCACACACTTAGAACAGACCAAAAATAAATTTTGGGTTTATTGTGTCTAGGCTCAATGAGCTTGATAATGTCCAAATTCGATGTACTAGATATGTCTAGGTTCATTGAATGTGACGTTATCTAGATTCTCTGAATCATATTCGAATTATAGACATTGTCTAGATTCTCTAAATCATATTTGAAATATAGACATTGTCTAGATTCTATGAATTATATTTGAATTACAGTTTACCTTAGTTAAAATTTGACACTATCTTGAAGTCAATAGATATATATATATATATATCTGTTTTAGGGTTTCTAAAAAAAAGACAAAAAAGAAGGCGTTCTTTTATTCTAAAAGGCGAGAATATTAAAAACCCTAAAATTTGAGAGAGATTCATTTATCGTAAGGAGAGGGTGCTAACAAACCAATTCATTTTTGAGAGAGTCTATTCATGTGGATACCTGCAGAGGGCGTTTTTCTGAGTAACAATGTTTGAATCCGATCTGAAATATGAAAAGCTCAAGTTAGGGTGTCACCGGAGTGAACCCGCTCTCTTTCTTCCTAAAATCTTACCCCTTTGTCATCCTAGTAAGATTCTATGACTTTCTTATCAATCTAATCGAATTGCATGGATCCTGCGAGGCTTTTGTGGGAATTAATTTTGATTTTTCGTTGCTTGTTGAATTAAAAAATCCAACAACACTCAACAATGGTATCAGAGCGAATTGCGAATTTGATTAAATTGATTTTATATGGTTCTGTGTATATGTGATATACATGGATATGATTTATACATTATTTAGATTAATGTGCTTAAGGTTTTATTTGATTAAATGTTTTTATTATTTATAAACCAATTCTTGTCTTCTTTATGTTCATATTTGATGAACGTAAGTTAAGCAAACAAAAGTCTAAGACTGTCGGTCTAAATCTTTAAAAATTGTGCATATGATGGATAGATTATGTAGAAGACACAATTCTTAAGATGACGGCCTAAATCATAAGATCCGTAATCAAGGGAATAAAGTTGGATGCTTTATTCATGCAAAGATTGTTATGTTATCTATATCCCTATTGGGAGATGGTTTGTCTTGACCATTGAAGGTGGACTCATGAATAAAAACATTGGCACATTGTCATAGGTGACGATGTGTTGGATCGGGACTAAAGTGAATTGATTTGGATTCACTTTTGACAATCATTTATATTGTCTCTTAATCCTGAGATGAATAGTGAGCCCGTTGTCTTGACTTGTGTCATTTAATGTACCAAAGGGTGGCATCCACATTTTAATAGTGGTGCGTATGCCGATACGTTGAGGCATAACTCTAGATAACATAGACCTGTTACTCATAGATAATTCATGTTTGTTTTCGGTTGAATTAATTTTGTGATAAAATTCAAGATAAACTTGTTGAATTATCATAATCAAATAATTCATGTTTGTTTTTCGGTTGGATTAATTTTGAATTAATTCAAGATAAACTTGTTGAATTATCAGGAATATTTATTTTCCTAGAAATTATCTAGATATTATGTTTTAATCAGATAACTTCTCTATTAGGTTATATAAATTAAAACTGAGGCTCTATTTCAAGAATTTCGGGTGAAAAATAAAAGATTTGCAGGGATCATTTATTGTAAGTTTGGTAGGCCGATCTTTAAGTTTGGCCTGCCGCTAAAGTAAGTTTGACAGGCTAATCTACTAGTTCAGCTTGACAAGGACTGACCCTTGAGCCCAACCTCTATAAAAGGGGAGTGAGACTCATTATTATTTAAATCAGTTGAGAAATCTAGAATGAGTACTTTGCTAGTGAGAATCTGAAACTGTTGAAAAAATAGTACACAGTGGAATTTTAATATTTTTATAGTAGAGCATTTTCTAAAACACAAGCTTGACACACTATATGCATAAATTAACTAGATCTTGCTAACCTCATAAATTTTGAAAAGTTCTAGCAATCCATGAAGAGATGTGCGTTCTAGAAGGACCTCAACCATATGGCCTTCTTTGGTGCAACCTCTATAAAAGGGGAGTGAGACTCCTTGTTATTTAGATCAGTTGAGAAATCTAGAATGAGTACTTAGCTAGTAAGACTCTAAAACTGTTGAAAAAATAGTACACAGTGGAATTTTAATATTTTTATACCAGAGCATTTTTCAAAACACAAGTTTGATACACTATATGCATAAATTAACTAGATCTTACTAGCCTTGTAAATTTAGAAAAGCTCCAGCAATCTATGAAAAGATGTGCGTTCTAGAAAGACCTCAACCATCTAGCCTTATTTGCTATTCTCTATCCACAATCAGTGTGTATGGGCACACTCATACAACTCTTCCACTAGGTAGCTCTCCTTTTAACCAATTGAGAAAAACCCAAAGCTATAGTTTGTGATTTGTGAACAATAGATTCTCGCAGAGTTATAGAGTCTCAAACTAGATTTCTCAATTGATCTGAATAACTATGAGTCTCACTCTACTTTTTTATAGAGGTTGGGCTCAGGTGTCAGTCCTTATCAGATAAGGCCTTAAAAATTCGAATCAAAATCAAATCTAGATTAATATTTGATAAAATCCATGTAAAAACGCGTGATCTATTTAATGCTCGGTCCGTAGGCTGGATTAGGAGATCAGCCTACCGAACCTCTTCAATCGGTAGGCCAAACTTAAAGATCGATCGATAAATGTTCCATGCGAATCTTTATTTTCGACCCAAGATTCTTGGGATAGAACCTCAGTTTTAATTCAAACAACCCAATAGTGAAGTTGTTTGATTAAAACAGTTACATCTAGATAATCTCTAGGAAAATAAATATCCTTGATAATTTAACAAGTTTATCTTGAATTAATTAATTCAAAATTTTATTCCAATAAACAGACAATTATTCTATCTTGATAATTCAGCAAGTTTATGTTGAATTAATTTATTCACAAAATTAATTCAACTGATAAACAAACATAAATTATATGATTCTATTGAATTTTCAACCAATATGATAATATGACACACGTCACCAATTATTGAAAATGTACGTCGTATCGTTGTAGGGTTTTTATGAGCTAGCAATGGGGACCAGATGGAGATATATTGTTCAAGCTCCCGATAATTATGAAACCTAATATCCTAAATATACATTTCTTAACTATTAACTCTAATGCTACTCTACTAAAAGCTTAGAGCTGCACTCTTAAATCATATAGAATTATGAAACCCGTATAGCTAAGTCTCCATGACATATCATAGTGTATCGTATTCCTATAGAATTATCCATAATCGGCTTAAGGACAAGTTCTGTCTTACCATCTTGATTATTTTTATCTTACGTTTCATTATCTCACCATCAGAAAACTTACCATTTAAAGATAGTATACCATTTAGTTACACCTATATGTCCAAATGGTTTAGCTCTCTAGTTTTCCAATTACAAAATAACACATATAAGAGGATATCAACTAGTCTTAAAAAGAAGTTATGAATTCCATAAATATGAATAACAGGTCTACACTATCAAGAGTCATGCCTTCAACTTATCGGCATACGTACCACTATCAAAATGTAGATGTCACCCTTTAGTACATCAAAAGACATAAGTCAAAACAATGGGCCTACTATCCATCTCAAGATTAAGATACAACAAAATGATTGTCTAAAGTGAATTCATTTGCCGAGGCAAAATTATTAATCCAAATGAATTCACTTTATGTTTTGATCCAATACATCATCATCTAGTTAATTTATACATATAGTGTGTTAAACTTGTGTTTTGAAAAATACTTTGATATGAAAAATTTTTAAAATTCTATTGTATATTTTTTTCCAACAATTGGTATCAAAGCCATGGTTTTTTCATAAATTTACAAGTTTGTGATCATGCTATATGAATAAATTATGTGATCTTGATCTCTCCTATGCTTGAATTTGATTTTTAGAGAGTTGGTACTCTAGGGTTTCTATATATTTATATGTTGTCATGGAATATATGGTGAATGTTTATTAATTAATTATGGTTGATTAGATTATTATTTGATTAATTAATTTATGCCGGTTATGGTTTCTTAGAGATTAGCATGTGTATCTTGGTTTTTATATAATTAGATGACGGACTATCATCATGTGTATCTAGGAATTATTATTTAATTTTAAATTTGTAAAAATTTTGTAATTAAATAATCATTCGAAGAAGACGGATCTAGAAGAT
>CAMOHE010030565.1:0-13144 GCA_946598075.1 Artocarpus hirsutus
TGTTATGATATGTTTATGTTTATGATATCATGTTTGGTTTGGGATTTGAACCCCTCTCCTCTCATGACAGCGCGCCTATGATGATGATGTTATGGTGCAACACTTGGGCCCTTAAGATAAAATGAATAAAGTTTTAATATGATTGATGTAATGAAAGATATGTTCCTATGAAAATGTGCCTAGTGCACTATTATGATGATGATAATGATGAAGTTGATGATGTTAACGAAATGTTTTTAAGTTGTGAGAATTACAATGTACTTACTAAGCATTAGCTTATTCAAGTTTTATATCATGTTGTAGATAAGGGTAAGAAAGTTTTGGAGTAAGCAGAGGACACTGACAGGCGTGTGAGCTAAGGAAGATGATTTGCAAATGGAAGAATGCCAAGGAAAGAAATTTTAATGAAATAATCCATGATTTATGAATTGGAGTATGTTTATAATTTTAAGGATAAGTTTTATAAATTTTAAGAATATTTATTTGATGGATTCTATTATTTTATAAATTTTCTTCCGCATTTGAAGCTTTAAAACTTGTTTTAAAAGAAATTTTTTAGTTTGGCCTGCCGACCATTACTGGTCGGACTGCCGAAGAGTTTAATCGGCCTACCGATCTTGTTAACTTTAAAAACCCCATTTTGTAAAGCCTTGGGCGGCCTGCCGGTCAAGTTCGGCCTGCTGATATCCAAAGTTCGGCCTGCCGAAATGTGTTCAAGGAATTTTATTTTTGTTTTCAAAGGTTAATTTAATTTTCAATAATATTAGCAAACTATTTACAACATGTTTATGGAAAAGCGAATTGTTATAATTAAGTAATTTATAAAATTTTTGTAAATTGTATAAAAATACAAATATATATATATGTAAGTAAAGATCCTGGGAATGCTTTTCCAAACTATGATTTCAAATGCATGTTATTAATTACAATAGTTTGCTACAAATAATGTTTTAATGAATGAACGTAACGACATCTGTGACGTCCGAAAAGAGGACGTTACAGCAAGAAATGCGTTTAATTAAACTACAAAGATCTTTGCATGGATTAAAGCAATCTAGACACATGTGGTACAATCGCCTTAGCGAATATCTCTTAAAAGAAGGATTTGTAAATAATCATCCTATTTGTCCATGCATTTTTATTAAAAGATCGAAATCTGTATTTGCCATCATTATTATTTATGTTGATGATTTGAACACCATTGGAACTCTTGAAGAACTCAAAGAAACTATCGCCTATTTAAAGAAAGAGATTCAAACAAAGGATATCTCAGAAAAACAAAATTTTGTCTTGGCTTACAAATCAAGCATTTATAAAATAGAATACTCATTCATCAGGCAATTTATACAGAAAAGATCGTAAAACGTTTTTATATAGAGAAAGCTCATCCATTAAAAACACCAACGGTGGTGCAATCACTTGATATAAAAAAAGGATCTTTTTCATCCTAAAGAGGATAATGAAGAAATTTTTGATCCTGAAGTACCATATTGAAGCGCAATTGGTGCTCTCATGTATCTTGTTAATTGTACATGACTTGATATTACCTTTTCTATTAATTTACTAGCTAGATACAACGTTATACCAACTCAAAGACACTGGAAAAGAGTCAAACATATATTTCGTTATCTCTGCAAAACAACTGACATGGGTTTATTTTTTTCTAAATATTCAAAATCAAAGTTAGTTAGTTTTGTAGATGTAGGGTATTTCTCTTATCCACACAAAGCTCTATCATAGACAGATTATGTATTCATATATGGCAATACAACAATATCATGGCGCTCTAAAAGCAAAGCATTGCTGCTACTTCATCAAACCATGCTAAGTACTTACATTACATTAGGGCCGACAATACGGGTTACGACACGACGACACGACATGAATCCGATACGATTTTTCGCGGGTTAGTGTCAGAAAATTTGACTACGGGTCATTTTAGTGTCGACCCGAAACTGACCCGTCAAAAAACTGGTCGTGTTCGGGTCAACCCGTTTGACACGAAAATGACCCGTTTCTGACCGTATTTAATTAATTAAATTTTAAAAAATTAATATTATTTCATATATATAATAAAAGCTCTTAAAAGATCAAACCATGTTTCTCTTATCACTCAACTTCTTATTGAAGTGGTATAAAACTCTTCTAATTTTATTTTTTTAATATTATATATATTAACGTAGGCGGGTCACGGCCGGATTACGGGTCAAAATCGGGTTACGGGTCGCGGGTCGTATTTTTTGACATTGTGCATAAGAAACGGGTTGACACGGGTCGGGTTAATGTCAACCCGTATCAAAACTGGTCGGGTTCGGGTTGAGAAATCTCAACCCGTTCGTGTCGCGGGTCGGGTTAGTGTCGACCTATTTTTGTAAAAATTAACTCCAACCCGACATGAACTTGACCCGCCGACCTGTTTTGCCACCCCTACATTACATGAAGTAGGTCAAGAATGTGTCTGGTTAAGGTATTTAGATAACTATATTCGAGAAACATGTAAGTTATTCTTAAATCAAGAAAGCCCAATAGTGCTCTATGAAGACAATATAACATGTATTGCTCAAATCAAAGGAGGATATATCCAATGCGACAGAGCCAAACATATTTTTCCAAAATTCTTCTTCACTCATGAGCTACAAAAAAAGGTGATATAAACATTCAACAAATTTGTTCATGTGACAACTTAGCGGATTTGTTCACTAAAGCACTTCCTACTTTGATTTCTGAGAAACTGGTATACGATATACAAATGTGTCGACTCAAATATTTTTAGTAGATATTCAAGCACCACCAATTATGTTACATGAGGGGGAGATAATTACGCATTGAACTCTTTTTCCCTTAACTGAGTTTTTTTATCTTATTGGGCTTTACCTGACAAGGTTTTAATGAGGCAACATATTAAAGCACAACATAAACAAGAATATCGTACTCTTTCTTTCACTAGGATTTTTTTCCCATAGGGTTTTTTCATGGTAAGATTTTAATGAGACATATTCTTTTATAAGGGCATCCAAGGGGGAGAGTTTAGAAAGTGGATGCCTAACTTTCAATACGAAAGTGGTTATCCAACATACAAAATAAATGAAAGATAGTGCTTGAAGACTCATGGCCAACTTGGGTACTACTCAGATGTATCCTTTATTCATGCCCATAAATATGCTTGTTCATTCTAATTGTATTACACACCCGAAGGGAGAAGGGTAGTAAGAAAGGAGGAAATATCAATAGAATGTGTAAGATAGAGAGATAGAAAAAGAAGAGTGTAATAAATAAGTAAAATAAATTTCTCTCTAGCTTCTTTTGTCTACTATTTATTTATCTTTGTTTATATAATACTCTTAGATATCCCCCAATTTACAACATTTTTCTTTTAATTTCTAAAATTTGTTTCAAAACTTAAGCAAATTTTTTAAAGTTTTTTTTTATTTTATTTTCTAGTTTCCTATTTAATTTATTAAAAACTACAAACTCCCACCGGCATTACAAAAACCTCTAACTTAAGATTTAACAACCTTTTATTTTCACTTGATTTCAACGTTCAAGTCATACTCTTCTAACTTTTTTTTTATTTTTTTTGTTTTTGCTCTAAACAAACTTTCTATTTCAAACTAAAAAAACTCACCTTTCGAACACATGAGCTAAACGGACTTGTTTCTCTATTTCCCAAAGTGGTCAACTCCGGGTTGTTAAGAAGCCTCGTTATTTTTTGTCTTCTTGGAAAGAAGAATAACAATTTTGGCACGTGGGGTTTTCCTGCCTTCGAGGTGATTTCGTTTGTTAGATTTTCGTGATAAACAATTGGACGGTTTCGCATTACTTCATTTAACGGTGGAATATATGTAAGACCCGTTATTGATTATGCAGATTTCACATCTACCAAACTTCAAATGAACTCACACTCACGGGTGGATGCGTTGGGAAAAGGAGTCCTTTTCCCAACCCATCGCTTCTACTAGGTCAGAGATTCGAGTGGTATCATGCGCGCAACATCTATCATTAATTGGTGTGGGCCATGCGTCTGTAAGTACTGACTCTTAAAAATTTGGTTTATTAGATGACGAAAGCTTAGTAAATATTGATGGAATCCTACCATATGAACGTCTCTAAGGCCACCCAAAAATACTCCATCTCTGTTTAATTTACTAGTTTTGTTTAATTTTTCAAATGTCTATTTACTTTTCAAATGTGTTATGTTGGACAATGAAAAAGATCTCTATGATCTATAGATTAAAGAGATATTGTTGCCTTTATTTACATAAAAAGGTTTTATTTCTTTATTATTATTATTATCATTATAGTTTCTTTTCTTTTAAATTTTTAATTTTGTTAAGTTACACCATGAACTTAGAAATTTGTGGCAAATTACCTCATTAATAGAAATATTAGTTTTTGACTAAAATTGACATGTAATTTACACATAAATTGTTGATTAATGTCATGAATGAGCATTTTCATTTATTTCAATCTATATTTATAATGATTAATATATTTAATTAAGTTTTATTAAAATAGAAAATTTTGAATTAATTTAGTTGATTTGAAATAAAATTTGGGCTAACATTCATAACAAAAGACCTCTTATACTTTAAATTTTAGTTAAAAACTGATATCATCATCAATGAGGGGTGTTTTACTACAAATTTATAAGTTTAAAGTATAACTTATAAAAATTGAATAATTAAAAAGGCAAATTATTGATGTGCGATAAGTTAAAGGGAAAATAGAGCTGAAAACCCATGCAGGTGAAAATTCATATTTTCTTACAACAAAAAAGAAATATTATTGTTATTATTTTTTAACAACAACAACATTAATAATGGATCTGTATTTTATCACTGGTTATTAATAAACTTATCTTGTTTGTCTTACTCTAAACGTTGAAAGTTTAAGACATGCTGAGCCTACTTGAATGTGATGACATTCTCGCTATTTATTTAAAAAAATAATAATAATAAGCTGGATGCAACTATTTTTATGTTGCTACTCTATTATCCTAGGTTTGAAAACAGAATGATTGCAAGTCTGTTTAGGCGATACTTTCAAGTTTTATCATGCTTGAGAAAAATACACTCTCAAGGCTAGATAAAATTATTTATTTCTCTCAAGGCTGGATAAAATTATTTATTTGACCTCATTTTTAGACTAATTCATAAATAAATGATGGAAGTCAGTAGAAGGACGTTATTATCAGTGTGTACTGCGAAGCTTCATTTTTATCATATAAAATAATTTTTTTTAAGGGAGTGCAAAAATCTTTTTGTTTTTGGAAATGCAAATATCTCTCCTTGCCACATGTAGCACAACGTCACTGCCGAAATACGCTTTTTTACTTGAAAGATATTGACTGATGCCCATTATTTTACGACCACCAATTAATTAGCCGATGCACCGAGCCTTCCTTCTCACGTTCAATCTCACGTTTTTTTTTTGCATCAATTTGTCCCATCACACTTGTTTTTTTGTGCTTTACATCAATTTGTCCTATCTCACCGTTTTTTGCTCTGGTTGTCCTTTCTCACGTTTCTCACACGTTGATGTCATTATCGGATTTTGTTAATTCAGGGTTTTGGCACAATTACCCCAGATATTTTAGGTTTTTTTTTTTTTTTTTTTTGCAATTGATCCTTAAACTTTTTTTTTCGTAACAATTAGGTCTCTAAACTTAGTTGAATGTAACAATTAAGTGCATAATCTTAAACGTTTATCAAAACTAAGATAGATAATGATTACGTGAGACACATATGACCTATTTTGAAGAGAAGCGACCGAATTTCAAACACTATAATGATTAAAATATACATACAAACCAATAAAAGTGTTAAAAAACATTAATAATGATATAATTTCTTTTTTTTTCTTTTTTTAGCATAAAATTGAACAATTTGACTCTTATTAGCAATAAAAGAAAAGCATAAGTGCTTTAAATGGATTATATGCATCTCACGTGATCGTAGAAAGTTTATGATTAGAACTTAATTGACATACTTTGTTAAGTTTAATGACTAAATTGCCGCAAATAAAGTTCAAGGAGTACATTGCAAAAATGCGAAAAGTTTAGGGAACAATGTGCTAAAAACCTAAATTTAATTCATAAAATATGTACCATCTCAAATTAAGATTGATTAAGGCTATGATTTGTGATCTGGAGTCCAATTCCTCAAGGTCATCTACACACACACATATATATTATGATGTATAACTAGAATTTAAAATTGTATAATTCAGTGGAAAATCCCATTTATAGTAAGAAAAAAATTAAAAAAAATTACCTATTTTGGCTTTAAAAAAATGGCCACACTTTTCAATAATATTAAGGAAATAGTTGAACTTAAGTAAGATACTTTTCAAAAATAAGGGACTTCGTTGTTATTGAGTATGATAAACTACATAGTTAATTAGCGATACAAATCATGACATCATTAACATATTTCCTAATTTTTAAAAACTCGAGTCATTTACTTAAAAAAAAGCTTAAAAAGGCTCATTTAGCCCAAATCTTTTATAATAATTCAAGCCAACAGACTTAACCAATTGACTTTAGGGGATTTCTGGTCTATATATTAAAATAACTGTACTCGCTTTTTTTTTTTTTTTTTTTGACTTAGTGGGAACTGATAATATCATTATTGTACATTATTAATTGAGCTTAAACTTAAAAGAAGCCGGTTGTCTTACTGATCTAAACATCTCACGTTGATGCATGTGAAAGACGTTTCAAAATGTACTCTATCCAGCAAGCGAAATTCTAATTCTATTTTACTTACTTTTCAACATGTGTTTCTTAAAAAAATATTATTAAAATATGTGATTGATTATTCCTTAACCGATAATTGCTAATGTCGTTTTCACAGAGTACGGATGTAGAACCTTATCTCCGAGATTTCCCGTGAAAATTCCCAACTCCATTGCTTATGCATTATATATATACACACACACACATAGCTTTGCCTACTCACAAATTTACAGTGATCAAGAAGAGTACTAAACTAGATCATACATAACATATCAATATGGCAGAAGTTTTCACCTTATCTCCTCTATTTCCGTCCATAAATTACAATCATCCCAAAACTGCTTTACAAGCTATTAATTGTAGTGCCCAAAAAACAAGGCATTTGAAGTGTTTGGCCAGCAAACAACTGAACTCGGACTCGGACATGCTTACAACAACAAGACAGTCTGCCAATTACAAGCCAACCCTTTGGAGCTATGATTTTTTGCAATCCTTGAAGGATGATCCTATTGTAAATATTGCATATTTTTCATTCTTATTTTTCTCTTCTTTTACTCTTTCTTCCTACAACTAAGATAAAAACATGTTCCTGTTGAAACAAAGGGACTGATTTTATTATATGTACATATATATCATAATATTTCAATGTGTGTTCATAAATTTTGTATATGCAATACAGGATCCAGTAGTTAAAGACAAGGCAAAGAAGATGGAGGAGGAAGTGAAAAGAATGATTACCGATGAAACAACGGATATTTTGACCATGATTGAACTGATTGATGACATCCACAGATTAGGCTTGGGGTACAAATATGAGGATGAAATAAGAAGAGCCCTTAGTAGATGTGTCTCTTGGGTAAGGAACAACGAGGGAGGAAAGAAAAGTCTTCATGCCACTGCTCTCGGTTTCCGGCTCCTTAGACAACATGGCTATGAGATCTCTCAAGGTACTGCTGCTGCTGCTAGTCATCATATGTTCCCATCATAAGGGGAAAAAGTCCATTTACACTTTCGGTTTTAAGCTTCCTACATACATTTCAACCGCAACAAGAAGCAATTTTTTTGGTCCTTGCCCCACTGAAATTTTCAATTTCAAATATTTAAATTGAATTTTTTTAGTAAAATTTCAGGGATCTCAAATTTTAAAATTTAGCGCACTTGTATTCAAATTTAAAATAACAAGTAAACAAAAATCAACCACAATATTACAAAAATTCATAATTTGTAAACCGTAAACTTCTAAAAATGAATTAAACTCAATTAAATTAGTTGTATTGTTATTTTAGATAGAATTTTTGGTTAAGTTCATCTCATTCTTGAAATTATATTATTATTATTATTATTATTATTATTATTATTATTTTGGATCCACCACATTCGATATATTTATTTTGTCGATCGTGGCGCGGCCATAAGCTAATAATAATATGTTTATATATGATTGTGGGGATCAATTTTCTTTTTAAAAGCAGATATATTTAAGAGCTTCATGGATAATCACGAGGCATGTCTCACCAAGGATGTAAAAGGAATGTTGGCCGTATATGAAGCTTCATATTTTGGTTATGAAGGAGAAAACCTCTTGGAAGAGGCCAGAGAATTCTCATGCATGCATCTCAAGAACATCACAAAGGAAGATCAAAAAAATGTGAGCGAAAACCTCATGATGGACCAAGTGATTCATGGATTAGAGCTTCCACTGCATCACGGAGTGCCTAGGCTCGAAGCTAGGTGGTATATCGAGACTTATAGTAAAAGATTAGATGCAAACAAAGTTCTTCTCGAAGATGCCAAGCTGGATTTCAACATGGTACAGACAACACTCCAGAGTGATCTCAAAGACATGTCAAGGTATGTTCAATTATGTAGCAAAATTACATCATAGTATCTTGAGTTTTATCGAAATAATTCTCATAGGTACCTTGTATTTTTTTTTTTTAAATACGATCCCAATACCTTGATGCTCATTGCAAGAAAAACTACATTTAACGACATATTATTTGCGACATGTAGCTTTTAAATGTCGTTGAAAAGTATATACAACGATGTCGTTAATAATATTATTTCCAACAAAGATGTTGTTAATAATATTTGAAACAATAATTAACGACATCTATATATATATACCGTATTAAAGGTCTCTTTTTAACGACAATAGTTTAATATCGTTAAATTATTTAACGACAAGTAAGAGATATCGTTAAAGCCTTGGAGATTTTACGACACTCCTTATAGACGACATCTTGACCAATATCGTCTATAAGAGGTGTCATAGAATCTCCAAGGCCTTGATGACATCTCCAACTTGTCATCAAATAATTTAACAACATTAAACTATTGTCGTTAAAAGGAGACCTTTAATATGACATCTATATAAATATCGTTAATTATTATTTCAAATGTCGTTAATGACATCTTTGTTGGAGATGTCATTGTATATATTTTTCAACGACATTTAAAAACTACATGTCGCAAATAACATGTCGTTAAATGTAGTTTTTCTTGTAGTGGCTAGTTTTTGGGACATAAAATGTCTTTTCGTGCCCCTCGAGGGGTATAATGGAGTGATTATTGGCTTAATCCTTGGTCCTTATAATGTGTAATATTCACAAATACATTTATTTTTTATAAATGCTACAAATGTTTATTTATAACATAATTTAACATAAAATATGAATGATAGTAATGTATAAACTTTTCTAAATGTACAATAAATAAACACAACTTTTAAAAGTGTAGCATAACATGCAATTTTCTCCACTAAAAAAAGAGGTCTAAGAATCGAGCCCCTCCTACCTTAGAGGCACGCCTACGGATAAAACAAATGTTGTTTTCTGTCATTTCAGTCTTTGAACATGTCAAAAGAAAAACTACTATTTAAAAGAAGAAAAAACACATAACTCCTAAAAAAATTAGTTTGGAGTTTTTATGTAAAACGAGAAGACATTGTACATTTCAAGCCCCAAAAAATGACATATGGTGCCAGAATACTATACATATTATTAAAAGGTACGAGGCACCTATTGGGTATTGCCAAAACATTTAACGACCACTTTATTATTTTGTAAAAGATTTTATATGATCTTAAGAGGTTGTAGTTTAAAACTAATTTGAGCTTCTTTCTCTTTGTCCATGCATATTGTTATAATTAGGTGGTGGAAAGATTTGAGCCTAACAACAAAGTTGAGCTTCACAAGAGACAGACTGATGGAATGCTTCTTCTGGACTGTTGGAATGGTGTTTGAACCTCAATATAGCAATCTCCGCAAGGGTTTAACGAAAGTGACCTCGCTAATTACCGTTATCGATGATGTCTACGACGTTTATGGTACTCTGGATGAACTAGAGCTCTTCACAGATGCTGTTGAAAGGTAAATTCTTTTGTGAATTATGAATTCCACGTCCACAACATCAGATATTTGAAAAAAAAATAGATAAAAAAATTACCTAGCAGTAACTATATTTATTCAATTTTTTTGGCTCTTTTCTTGATCGTATTTCAGGTGGGATATCAAAGCTGTAAAAACGCTTCCAGACTACATGAAGATATGCTTCCTAGCTCTCTACAACACCGTTAATGACATGGTTTATGACACTCTTAAGGAGCATGATGAATACATCCTTTCCTACCTTACAAAAGCTGTAAGCCACACAAAGATACATCATTATTATTGACTTTTAATCTCCTAAGTGGAAAAAAAATGGTAGAAGAAGTTGACTTTGCGAAACAGGCATATTAATAAAAGGTGAATCACACAACATAAGACTTATAAATAGACCGATGTTTTATAAGTCGTCGATATTTAATATTGGACATTATACTTCCAAGTGTTTTTCGTAAAAAGATATCAACTAATTGCAACCTTAGTAGTCGATAATGTCATGATCTGGAGTGCTTTTTTGTTTTTCAGTGGACCGACATGTGCAAAAGTTTCCTACAAGAAAAGAAGTGGTCCCAAAACAAAGAGACGCCCACTTTTAAGGCGTACCTTGAGAATGGATGGATGTCGGTTTCAGGCGTAGTAATATTAGTTCATGCGTATTTCCTTATGACTCAAAACATCACAAAGCAAGGACTTGAGAGCTTAGAAAACCACCACAATCTCTTGCGTTGGCCATCCGTTATTTTTCGGCTTTGCAATGATTTGGGAACTTCAACGGTATTCTTAATAATTTTAGTATTTTATTTTATTTTTTCTCTTTTTTAAGGTTACCTTCACTTTTGGCCTCTGAAAAATATCATCTCATTTTGAGTACTAAATATTATTGGCGCTCAAGCGATTCCAATATTTCACTAATGGTACCTCCTCTCTAGAAACATTAAAAATTGAGGGTTTTATTAAGTGAGACACACGTGATCAAGTTTAAATACCTATTTGAATAAAACTACTTAAAAGTACGTTTACTAAATTTTCTCTTATTAACGAATCACGTACACCTTACATGATAAAATCCATCCTATTTTTTAACATTTATTTTACAAAGGTACTATTAATAGCGTAACATTTGAAATACTCGAAGACTATTATTATTATTATATTTTTTATTTATTTTTATTATGTTAAACTTGGAGGTGAGGACGAGCTCGGAGACTATTAGAGTATCAATTAAAAGTGAAACCCTTTTTTATTTTGCTATTAACTAATGCCTTTGCGTTTGACTTATCAAGACTAATCTGTTTTTTTACTATATATTAATGTAAAAATACAGGCAGAACTAGAGAGAGGCGAAACTGCGAGCTCGATACTGTGTATCATGCGTGAAAGCGGGGTTTCGGAGGAATCTGCTCGGCAAATCATAAGGAATTTGGTTGAAAAAACTTGGCAGAAGTTGAATAAAGATATAAGAGACGGAGAATCTCCATTTGCAAAGCCTTTTATAGAGACAGCAATAAACCTTGCTCGGATTGCCGAGTTCACCTACCAAAATGGAGATGCGCATGGAGCCCCAGATACCAGATCAAAGAACCGAGTCTTTTCTTTAATTATAGATCCCATTAGTTAATGAAATTACCCCCCTTTTTTTTGTCTCTTTCGTGATATTGTAACGCCCCCAAAATGGGTTAGTTGATAATTGAAATTAAAGTAAATAAAGCAGATTAGGCTAATCCAAAACCAAAAGTAAATTATTATTATAAATAGGTAAAATACTTGCTCTGGAGTCTTTAAATTGAAAATAATAAAAGTATAAATTGCAAAATGCTTCAAAAAGTACATAAACTTAGGATATTGTCGTATCGATATAGTTGCCATATACAAAATACAATATCACACTGAAAGAAAAATTAAATACAATAAAATTATACATAAGCTGTCTCGAGCTTTAGGCTCCTAAAAATGATAACTGAGTACTATTAGCAGCTAACACAATTTGTAAAATCCTGAAAAAAGGGAAAACATAAAAAAGGGTGAGCCGAATGCTCAGTAGGGGAAAAAGGATTACGACAAGAAACAACTCCAACCACATGCATCAACTCACAAATACACATTTTATAGCATAAGGCACAACAAAATTACCAAGTCATAACATAACAATGCATATATATATATATATATATATATATATATATATATATATGCCAGTATGTAGGGCCAAACCTGGAGCTCAGTCTTGAGCTACTGTACCTATTTCAAAGCTCTTTTAGAGTCTTCCTACCTGACCATATCTCTGAAGGTCTCAGTAATCATTCTGTGTTAATAAACTTAGCAATGGTGAACTTCACCAATATGGATATATAAATAGATAAATACTTTGAACCTCACTTATATCTATATAGATATATATATATATATATATATATATATATGGTGAACCTCACCAAGCCATGGGCATCAAGCCTTACAAAGACTAACCAACCCATTTCAACCTAGTCTTAATGAAAATAGATCCAATCGGAATAGGGCGCTTACCCATCATGGCTAATAGAATTAAAAAGTAAATAACAGAATTTAAATAGTAGACATAATCAAGAGAAGGTAAACTTATACCTCATTTACTTACTCAATTACAGGGTTCGTATTACCTCATTTCCGACTCAAAAGGGAAAAAAAAAAATCAGCTTTTATGTGCAATTATGTTACAGGTTCCAAAATTAATGGTCAGAAAACTATATTACTTTATAACAAAAATAAATCAAAGAAACAAAAAAATCAGGCATCTTAATTCTTAGCTAACCTTGCTCCTCAGTCCAGCAGAGCTGAATTCAGCTTTGACATGGTTCGAGAGAGAAACTCCAAACAGACATGAATCCCTGAAAGAAGCACTAGACTTAGCCTGCAGAGCAAACCCATCTCCCAAAATGTCAGTCTTTTGCAAATAGATCATGAAAATACCAAGCACCTTTTAAAGAGTCTTAAACAAAAAACATAACCATGACCATGTACATTTACAAAATATCTTAACCAATAC
>CAMOHE010030566.1:0-28210 GCA_946598075.1 Artocarpus hirsutus
ACCATGAAACTTATCCACAAACAAGAACCTCCTAACTCCATACTTCCTAAGATTGTGAGAAACAGAGAGCAGAGAAATGGCCGCACCAAGGGCTTGGGAAACCAGAATCTCAAGCTCAAAGCTCTTGATCTCATACTTCTCACACCCAGAACAGTAAGAAATCTCGATGATTAGCAATGGAAGAAGAATACCCAGAAGAAGAAAAGAGACCCATGAGAGTGTGAAGCTCAGAAACGAGTACTGACAGAAACCGAAGACTCTGAGGAAGGTTTCAAGGAGGTGAAGAGATTTGTTGAGGTGGGTTTCAGTTGGTTCTTCTTCTTCTGGGTTTGTTAATGGGATTTGGGGGGAAGAGTAGTCAGTCTGGATGAGATGTACTGCCATGGAGTTATAGGGAAAAAAGAGGGAAATTTTTTTTGATTCTTTTGGGTAAAGTGTTTAGGAGTAGGGCTGTACAAAAAACGCCCCGCACCCGCCAACCGCCTGCGTCTGTACTTGTCCATATTGAAAAAAGCAGGTTTTTGTTAATAACCCACTGGCGGACGGGTTGAACCCGCCCACCAATATATTCGGTGGGCGGGTTTGGTTTTAAATTTTTACGGGCGGGTTCAACCCGAACCCGCCCGCCTATATATTTTTTTTAAAAAAAACTTTAACCTATCTACTTATTTATTATTTTGTGAAGTGATTAAAATTCAAATCAAGTAAGTTAGTAGAGAAAGGCCTTGAAAAGAAAAAGAACACTTGACTTTGTTCATCATTTCATTTATAGCATTCTATTATTTTCGAACCTAGTGGATAGGCTTTAATTTTTATGGACTCTTAACTTTGTTTATCACTTCATCTGTAATTGACGTTTCTTGTTGCAGTGAATGATTATGTTTCTTAATTTATACTTTTAAATATGGTCGCTGTCTTTAGACATCAAACTTGCTTGTTGTTGAGAATGCTTTATGTATTATCATCTTATATTTTCTATAAATTTTCTTCACTTAAAAAAAAAAATGTCCAAAAAATTACATTAGGCAATAGCATATGTTTAAACCGTCTCAACCCGCCCGCACCCACCCAAAACCAAACCGAAACCACTCGCCATGTGGTGGGCGGTTTGTGGGTTGATTAATCGCCAACCCGCCATCCCAAAAAACCGCACCGTACCCGCCCAAAAACGGTCAAACCGCCCGTTGTTCACCCCTATTTAGGAGTAATGTTAAAATTTCTATCGATGAGTTCAAAGATGGGAAATTGGTACGTGGGTATCGAGAGATGCGTGACTGGGGGAAAAACTAATTCTTAAGCAAAAGGAAAAGAGAAGGGATGTTTGTTTTATGTATTTTTTAAATTTAATAGACTTAAATTTAGATTTAAGTATCAAGAATTTTTTAAATAAGTGTTTGTTTCTCTAAAATTTAAATAATTTGAGTATCAAGAATTCAAGTTTTTAGAGTTTTTATCCCGTTAAATTTTTGATACTCGAATATCTAGGCTACAGTAAAAACTAAAATTATCACTCTTATATTTGAGGAAAAAAATCATAACTTCTTCATTTGATTTTCAATTGAGATGATTCTTTTTTCACAGTGTTTCAAATGAAGAGAGGAATAAATTAAGATCGATTTTGCATATTTTTTAAGGTCATGAACATTAAGATTTTATTAGATTTATTAATAAATTAAAAACTATCTTTACTACCTCTTCAAACATAAATTTCAATTTTATTACATACTCAGATTAAAACTTAAACGTATATCCAAACGTCAATTCGAATAACAATTCAAATCACTAACTCAAATCCTAATTCAAATCACACTAACTCAAATTAAATCACTAATTCAAATCCATTTATCAAACGGACCCAAAATGTGTTCAGAGCAAAGGACAAACGGACACGTTGGTAGAAGAAAAGCATGTGTTTGCTGCTTACTTTCTAGCAGTGTTTGGTGTATAGGTTTTTGGTCTATTTAAATTATAAAGGTAATTTAAACTAAAATTTAATAAAATAATAATTAAATCTAGTTTAAATCATAAAAGCAAAAGCAAGTCAAAACATGCCTAATTTAAACTTTGTCCTCCTTTAAGCTCGTGCAGTTTAAACTATTTTTTACTGTATTTTTTTTTATTTTTAAATTATTATTTTTTTAAACACCCATGCTTGTTTTTAAACGTCCTAGAAGAGACTATGCAAATGGTTGAATTGATGACTTCGCTTCCATCTTTTCAACTGAAACTGATAGCACTCAACTTTGTAATGAAGAAAAGTTTTGAAAATATTGGTCCCAAAGGGCTACCTAGTAATAAAAACTTAGAGAGGAGATGTTTTATTTTAATTTTAAACATTTATATTTTAAATGCCCGAACCAAAACCACACTTACATAACCAAAAACTATATAAGTTAAAACTCATGTCATTTGAAGCCCGTGCAACTGACGTGATTTGGTTTATTAGGAGGCCACCGTTTAAGAAAAATAAAGAGGACGTTTAATATTTTTTTAAAATAGGTAAAAATATTTTTATTTTAAAAAATAAAATTTTTTTAAGAATTATGTTAAGAGTGTTTTTGAAATTTTTGTTTAAAAAAAATATAAAAATATTTTTAAAAATTTTGAGAACAAAAACAAACAGGTCGATGATCTTTCTTCTTCTCCTTGTTTGTTTTTTACTTTATTTGTGTGACAACTGACAGCTTAAACAATCTCCTCTATGGCCGCCGGTTGTCCTGCCAGTGTCGGACCTCGCCTCCCGCCGTCAGCCCGCACCCCCGTCGCCCACTAACCCCATTCGCTCCCTCCTCTTATCTTCTTCTTTCTTCCATCTCTCTCTCCCCATTATGTTATTCGATTCTCTCCAATGGAGATCTCAAACTCCCAATCGTTTTCCTTTTCTTACTTTTTGGAAAAATAAAAACGTTATATGCAAGAACAATAGTTGCATATTTGCAAGTGGAATAAAGATTTTTAATCAAAGGGGTATGATAACAACCCTTCTCCCTCCTCGTAAAGATGAACAATTTTTATTATTGTTATTATTATTATTATGGATAACATTAACATGGAAGTGCTCTGTTGCTATTAGATGCCTCCATTTTGTGGTAATGTTCGTGTTAATTTTCGCATTTTTTGGGTCTTTTTTTCCGGTTTTCACTGTTTGAATTAATTAGAAAAGACCCAAACACGATTGTGGACATTTATTTTTATTTATGGATTTTTTTTTTGATAAAAGAATCCATAATCTTGTAAACCGAGACAAGTGTAACTTTTAAAGTGTTTGGTATAATGATTTAAACTATAAACACTGTTTTGTATATATGAGTTTTTATAATATTTTTTTTACTATAACATATTAAAATTTTAAATTATTTTTAACTAAAAAATTAATTAGAATTAATTTTTTTCTCCTTTTGTTTTTTAAAAATGGACAGTGACATGAGGTCCTCGCAATTTTCTTCAATCATTGGAGTGGAATTTTTTTTCAGCCCTTCGGCGAGCGACTGACGAAGAAGTGCAGAAACGTTGTCATCATCACCATCATCATCTCCTTCTAATTTCGTGTGGAAAAATCCAATTGATAAACTTTTGTGATTACTTACTCTTTAATTTTTAGTGGGCCTAATGAGTTGAATGTTAGTAAGAAAAAGGGTAAAAGGTGTCCAATTCTTTTATGTGTGGGAAGTGAGGTGCCCTTTAGCTTTTTTTTTAATTATTAGTTACAAAGTGTAAAGAAAAATATACTATAGTATAAACTCTTACTATTATAATATTTTAGTTTCAATTTATCAATTCTAATTATACTTTTAAAGAAAGTCCACAAAAAGTTGTACTATAGGGAGAAAACAAGAGGAAGACCAACTAAAGTTGGGTTAACGAAATGAAAACATAACGATATTCATATAACAAAATTAAATGATATTTCATTTATTAAAATGAAATTTACCGAACATTCAAATTCTAATAAAAACCTAATATAGTGAGTAAAAGGCAATTTCTTACATGAAATTAATAAATAAAAACAAAGCACCTTAAATATAGCGAACACTGAAAATTACCCCCAAAAAAAAATTAATAACGCATGGCACCAAAATCTTAACCTTAGCCTTTACCTTGAAGTATTCTTGCTCTTTAACATTTACTTTAGCAACAACACCATAAACAACTTAATAGCCAAGTCTTTGTACTTCTCCTTCTCTTCTCCTTAGGTTTGGGCAAATGAGTTTATATTGATTTTAAACGGTAAACAATATAAAGCTCTTACTTGTTATAATGTTTGAGTTTAAACTCTTGAGCCATTTGAGAGCATGGTTTTAAATTTTAAAGTTCAAATTATAAATAATATAAAGCTCTTATATGATATAGCGTAAAATAAAAATATACTACAGTATAAAATCTCATATGCTACAGTATATAGTACAAACTTTAAACCTAAAACTCTTCATTCAAATACCCTAGTTTCTTGAAAATAAGTCACTAATATCTTGGACTACAAATTTTGATTGCTCTATAGAAAACAAAAGAAAATAATTAAATTCAGGCAAGTAAAGAACAAACATTCTGAAACCCAACAATCTACTCTTTCCCGGATGAGATGATGCATTAGGAAATGTTGAAAAGGATTGAATTGTACTAATTTTTAATCCAATCACAAGTTCAAGCATCATCATATTATCAAAAGATTAAGAAAACTTAAAAGCATGTTTACTCGAGTGTGTAATTGGATAAGAAAAAAATCAGAGTAAGAAAATTTGAAGCCAAAATAAAATAAAATTATTTTTACTTGGGTGCTAAAGAAATAAAACGAGCACTTTATGGAAATTGGTGTCTGGAGCGGTGGGCCCCAGAGAAACAGAGAGAGAAAGAAGAGAGGTTTGAAGGGAGTGAGATAGTTGCAGTTTCACGATTGCTTTTCATTGGGCCCCCACACCTAAAATTTGTTGGATGAGCTCACTTCAGCCCTCTATTTCTTTAGGACTGCCGCTTGGTCAATGAGCTTTCTGGTGGTGAGGAAGTTGTGAGGCGCGGGGCTTCGTTGAGGCAGATCGAATGTAGGTCAGAGATTGGTGGATGTCGGTTTGGGGCGTCGTTGTTGACACTTTTGGCAGCAAAATCCTTTAGGAATCAAATTTGGATGGTGATGGGATTTTTCTGACTATGGTGTTGAAGTTTTTTGAGGAAGAAAATGGTAGAGCATAGGGTTTATTTGGGAGAAAGCGTGCATCTTTGAGGTTGTACTGCTTTCTTCGGTGGCTCCTTTGTTAAGATTATTTGAACAACGCTTTGGATTTTTTTTTTTCTTTTTGGTTTTTCTATGTCCTTTGGTTTGTAACAACTGTGGTTTTCTCTTTGATTTAATGTCGTGTTTATCACGTTTTATAGTGTTAGGTGGGGCTTTCGGTCCGCTAGATTTTTTTTCTTAGCGATGTTTTGTGTGGTTTGTGTGCTATTGGTCTTTCAACTTTGGTAGATCAGATTTTTTTAAATCGATAATTGAGGTTTTCTTTTTTTTTTTTCTAAATAGCAATGTATGTGCTTGATTGTTGTCTACCTATTTTTATACACATCTATTGCATATGTGGTTTCCTATCGTTTAAGGTCACATGGCTCAACATTTGTGTGTAAATTTTCTTAATTTGTAATACACACACAGATATATATATATATATATATATATATATATGTATGTATTTTGGCTGGGGGGTGAAGGGGGAAAGAAATAGAATAAACTTTAGCAAAGTTGTAGTACTATCTTTACATAACAATTTCATATTTTCATTTTAAAAAAATAAATTGTATACTTACTTTAAAAATGTTTATATAAATTTCAAAAATTAATTTGAAATAGCATCAAGGGAAGAAGAGGAAAAAAAAGGCGTGGAAAAGAATGTAGGTCAATTTTTTTTGAAATAAAAATTTTAAGTTTCAATTTGAGAGGGGAAAATAATTTGACTCTGAGTGAAAATTATAATTTAATCGCCTAAATTTGTGTGGGACCTGCTCAATCTCACTTCCATTTCAGGAATAACTAAAGCAAGCGCAAGTTAGATTCTAATAAGGGTGGGTGTGGTATTGAACCTTTTTTACTTGGAGTATATTTTCTTATAAACATAGTGATGTGACACAATAACTAGCTCAACTAATAGGGTGTTTGAAAGGTGGTGGGAACTAGTGGTGAGAACCACTTTTACTGTAGCATATAAGAATTTTACACTGTAGCAATTTTTTTTATTGTTACTGTAACATGTGAGAGCTTTTTACTGTTTATAACTTATTTTGTAGTGAAAACTGTAGTTCCTATCACTTTGCCAAACACCCCCTAAGTAGATAAGCATCGTGGACTTGATGGGTTGGGAATATTCGGGTCAAAGGTTGCTTATACTCAAAGATTGCTAATTGTGGATTCAGAGGAAAGCATGAGCAGTAATTTGAAAAGTTTTGTATACAAAGACTGCATTCAAAATGTTATTTTTAGTAGAATGGATGCAATTTATAGAAAAAGCAGTCTGATAATTACAATCACACAATACATTGAAACAAATAAAAAAAAAACATTCAAAGGCGCCGACCCTAAGGTGTAATCGTTACTCGTTAGGACTAGAAAGTGTCTACCCCTTTTCCAAAGCTTCCAACCATCTTGTTGTCTACCTTTTTGGTCTCCTAGGCTTTCTAGACAAAAGGAAGAACCACAAAGGCCAAACACTATAAAAGAATGAAAAATGTGCCAATTTACAAGACGTGAGTACTTTAAAGAAGGAAATTTACCTTTGTATACTATCTATTTTAAGTTAATTTAAAATATATATCTTTAATTTTTTAATCTCATCAAATATATACCTATAATTAGATTTAATACATAAATTTATATCTTACTTCAATTAATAGTTGATTTTGATTTTCAAACTAACTAAATTATCCTTAAGTAAAATAAAAAAAAATTAAAACTTAAAAAAAAGAAGACAAAAATAAAAATACACAAATTAACTATTTTTGAGGACATTTTATGAATTTTTGAACTCCAAAACCTTAGGATAAATTTTTTTCAAATTTGTAAAGTTATCTCGTTTGTCAATTTGAAGGTATCTTGGGTAATTTCTTTGATCAATTTTGAATATTGATTAAAAAAGGATATAAATTTGTGTATTAAATCTAATATAAAAGTATAAATTCAATAAAATCTAAAACCGAAGGTAAAATGTTTGAATAAATCTAAAATACAAGATAAAAAAGGTACATAACCCTTAAAAGAATGAATAGTAGTCACTTTTCCAACAAAAGCAAACCAAATTGCATTCGCCTACTAGTGTTTGTCCAGCTCAGTTCTAACTCAAACAGTATAAAACTTTCACACGATATAAAGTAAAAATATGCTATAATGTAAAACTTTTACATACTACAATATTTTCAATTCTACCTCTCGGTGTAAACTCACCTCCCAAATGCTTACAACTAGGCAAATGCAAAGAGATCCAAAGTTGACCATGTAGAGATAGAGATCCAATACATAAACCCAACTAACACACAACAAAAAAAAAAAAAAGGGTCTATGCATTATTGTGGCAATTCACTAACGCTAAAGATTGCATGCCGCTGTGATATGGTAGTAAAGCTACTATTTCTTAACCTAGCTTGGCTTCAAATATTATCAGGCAAAAATAAACAAAAACTGCCATACTATTTGCTGAAACTTGCCATATTATTTGCTGAAACTCTGATCAGTAACTTTCCAACAAATACTGACCGAGCATTGCCGGAAACGCCCAAGAGACCGATGAAGTTGACAAAGGCCATGCTCGAATGCAGGCAATGCAGCTATGAACAAGGTTGCCCTTCTTAACTTGTGAGAAGAAATTGATCATAACTTAGCTGTACCGCTAGACAAAGCATGAGTAATGAGCTCTCTCCTCAAGATCTTCCCCGCTGGAGATTTCGGAATGGCGTTGATAAACGCTACTCGCCTTACCTTTTTGTAAGGAGCAACCTGCAAGGAAAACAAGTACCTCAATTCTAGTTTTCAATAAGAAAGCCTTTTCAATTCATGTTGAAGATGTAACAAATACTGCAAAGCCACAACGTATATCCTCCTAAAATACGGCCAGATAAAGCTCCGTGTTGTATTTTTTGATCGAAGAAGAAAGATAAGAGACATGCCTTTTTTCCTACAAAATCCATAACTTGAGCTTCATTGATATTGCTTCCAGGCTTTCTTACAACATAGGCCATAGGAATCTGGCCTGCCTCTTCATCAGGATACCTGCTTAGCAAACAAAAGAACTTTAGACCATAAATTCTTTGGACTTTTCAAAATGTCTCAAACAAACGCTGATGAGTGATCGCTAGCGTTTTTACGAAAAAAGAAGATATTGATGAACCAAAAAAATTACTTACGGAATTACAGCAGCATCGGCAATATCGGGGTGAGACTGAAGTAAATGCTCCAACTCAGCAGGTGGAACCTACAATTCATTTTAGAAATGAAAAAGAAAACTACATTAAAAAGACAAGACCGAAATTTGCAGCCTCGTCTTTGTCACGAGCAAATCTTCTGCCTAATTTTTCCGTCATGATCTCTCTCTTATGAATCAGATTGTGCCACAAGATCAAATAGTTGGAATTTTAGGCAACTGTTAGGTGGAGCGGATAAATACGTGTGATAGTTATATCATTTACGCAACATGTAAGAAAAATAATTGGATGGACATAGAACGACACAATGAAAAATGCAGAGGAATTGCAACCACTGTTCTGAATTACCTGATATGCCTTGTATTTGATCAATTCTTTTAATCTGTCGAGAATGTAAAGAAACCCGTCGGAGTCAAAAAGACAAAGATCACCGGTCTTTAGCCATCCCTCAGAGTCAAAGGTCTCAGCTGTTGCCTTGTCATCGCCTACATAACCTGCTTTTGATGACACCATTGCAACGCCAAAAAAGTAACCCCTTAGCAAAGACAGTGAAGAATACGACCAGTGGCCTTTATTACATGAACAAAGTTTGTTTAGTATGCTTGCTTTAACAAGACTTTTATTCCTTAGTTGGTCTATATACCGTGATAAAAATATTGTTATAGTCTCCAAAGAGAAGTTGTATATTACCCTTTTTCAACATTTTCCATCAGATGTTTAACGGGAAAAATACCAAAATGAGACATCCTTCAAAGTTTTAAGGACCAGTACTAAAACTTAAATTTTTTACAAAATTACTATTTCTCTCCTAACTTTCTTTAAAAAAAAAGTGCAGAAAGAATAGAAGCTTTTTAACATGTTCAAGTTGTTAGCTTAAGTTGTTAGTTTAGGAACTAAACAAGTGGTACAAGAAGACCAAACAAAGATTAATCATTTAATAACTGATGTAACTTTTTTTTCCCCCTCAAACATAAAACAAACACAAAAAAGCACTGCACTAAAAACAAAGAGTTCGTTGGGGCAATTCTATTTTCAAGCTGCAACCTTGAGACGCCAACAAAATGGAACTTCCAAAATGTCCATTTCAAGAGGAGAATACAGATCAAGAGGGCAATAAACTAGTGCAACTTGAACATATTCATAAACTTCCATTTCAGAACCCAAAAAAAAATTAGAAAAAAAACGAAAAAATAGAACTATTATTACCTTTCATGACAGTTGGGCCTCGCAGCCAGAGCTCCCCTTTCTGGCCAGGAGGCAATGGTTCACCAGTAGCAGGATCAACAATCTTGGCCTCCAAGTTCTCGGCTAATTTACCAACAGAAGCAAACCTCTGTGTCTCATCAGCCTCCACCATCCTTGTCCCTACTCCTGCTGTTTCTGTAAGCCCATAACCCTGCCATGCCACATGTCACGGTCCAGAACTTTAGTTGCGGAATACAACAATAGTTGTTGTTTTTGAGGATTTTGAAGGAGGACATATGAATATTTTAACTTCGCAAAATTTAGAAAGGCAAATAGTGACATTTAAACAAGACGTAGACTACAGCAAAGTTGAAGTTAGGTCCCTTAAACAAGGCCACACAACTTGAGTTTCTGCATTAATTATACTGCCTTGAGTTGTGCAATTATTTGGGCAGACCACGAAACTTTCTATGACTTTCGAGAGTGATATTATTCCAATTTCCATGCCAAATTGTATACTTTTAACAAGGATGCACTCAATATAGTGATTACTTTATTACTAATAAGCCCAAAAAGAAAAATAATCACACCACATGACCTTCTTTTTTTTTTAGCACAAGCCTTGTTTTATTACTAATTTTATGATATCATTATTTTTGAAAAACTCCACACCAGTGGGCCTAAGAGCCTGATCCTGTCCCGTCAAGTTGAATAGAAGCACTCTTAATTAACATAAACACCTTTTATGACTTTTATGACTTTATGACTTGATTCCGTCAAATTACTGCTAATAAAATAAACACACACGCACAACTACATCTGATTGGTTCAATTGATAGGAGGCTGTTTCACTTAAACAAACGACTCGAGTTTAAGTCTTTGTAAACGCAGTTGTTGACTTTTATTGTCTTTGGATCTCTCCACGAATTGACTCCAGATTAATCTGATTAAACCACCGGAACGTTAAGGGTCTCTTAAGGAACCTTGAAATGAAGAAGATATTTCTCAAAATCTAAGATCAAAATTCTCTAAAAAAAAAAAATTGTAGTAAATATCATTTTTTTTTCAAAACTAGTTGTATTAAACCATTATTTTTAAAAATATTCATAATTCATAATAAATTTATGGTATAAATAATTAATTAACCATTTTAGTTATAATATAAATAATTTTTATTTATACAATAAATAAATTATTTACGTAACAAAACTATTGTTTATTATATAATTTTTTTAAAAAACTAAATAATAGCCACAAAGTGACAAAGAGACCCCAAAAAACACAGACGTCTTTCATTTAGCTTAGTAAAAGAAAAATAATAAAAAAAACCTTGAAATGAAGGGGACACTTTCACTATAAAAAATACGTATACAAAAAATAAATAAATAAACAAATCAAGACCAAATTAACGGGGACAAGGAGACCAATAATAACACCAACTTGTATTATTTAGCTTAGAGAAAAAAAAAAAAATAATAATAATAAAAAAAATTCTCCAGGAATCAATAAATTAATTACACGTCACCTGCGATATCTCGACATCGGGAAACGTCTGACAAAACCTCTCGACGACCTCCTTCCCCAGCGGCGCGCCACCGCAGCCGAGAAGACGCAGCGAGCTGAGGTCGTACTTGCCGACAAGCTCGGACTTGGTCAGCGCCACGACGAGCGGCGGCGACACCGGCATGTACGTCACCCTGTACCTCTCCACCGCCCTCAGCATCCCCTCGAAATCGAACCTCTCCATCACTACCATCGTCTCCCCCATCGACACCGCCCTCAACGCCATGAAGAACCCGAACACGTGGAACAGCGGCAGTATCATCAGGCTCACCGGCTGCGCCTCCTCCTCCTCCTTCAGCCGCAACGCATGGAATCCGGCGATCGTCGCGATGAAGTTCCGGTGCGTGAGCACCACGCCCTTCACCCTCCCTGTCGTCCCGGACGAGAACAAGACCGCCGCCATGTCTGACTGCCTCACCTCCGGCCACGAAACGGCGTCGTCTTGGTCGTCGTTTTCGAGCCACGAGAGGAACTCTGGGGAGTCGATGACAATGGTTCTAAGATTCTTCGGGAGTTTTCCGGCGGAGGAGGAGGTGGCGAAGGCGAAATCCGGTCGGGTCAGGCGGATTTGGTGGGAGATTTCAGAGTCCGACCCGAGGGGATTGGCAGGGGAGATTGTGACGCCGAGGGAGAGGAGGGAGAAGTAGAGGATGGGGACGTGGAGGGAGTTCGGGCAGAGGACGAAGGCGGTGGTTGTGGCGGCGGAGTGGGGTTTAGAGAGAGAAAGGGAGCGGAGGAGAGAGAGGGAGAGGGAGCGGATTTGGCGGAGGAACTGGGAGTAGGACACGTGGCGTCCGGTGGAGTAGTCGATGAGGACGGGGGTCGAGGAGAGGAAGGCTTGGTCGGCGGAGGAGCGGAGGAGGGAGAGAGTGAAGTTAGAGAGAGAGAGGTGGTGGGATGGAGGAGGGAGGGGGACGGGAGGGCGGAGGCTGTGGAAGATCTTTGTTTGTGGGTCGAAACCGGATTTCGGGTCTACCCGGTTGTTGGCCATTGTGTTTTTGAGGTGAAGAAATGGGAGTTTTGTTTTGTGTTTTGTTTCGTTGTCTTGTTGGGTGATCTCTGGCTTTGGGTTGAGTTGTGTGAAAGAATGAAACAGTTGAAGATGATGATGCTGGTGTAATAAAGAGAAGAGAGAGAGTGTGTGTGTTTTATTACACGAGGTGTTTTGTCTGTTTCGACTTTCTAAAGGTTTAACACTCGACAAGCTTTTCCTAAGACACAGCCCGTTTCCTAAAATGCCGTTCTTAACTCTTTTGATAATTTGTTAGAAAGGCACGTTTAAACTGAAAATTTTAAATTAAAAATTAAAAATTAAAAATTATAATATATAAAAAAAATTATATTTTTAAATTAAAAATTATAATAAGTAAGAGATTTATATTTTTAAATTAAAAATTATAACATATATAAGATTTATAATGTAGTTTTTTTATCATTGTAATATATAAGATGCTTATATTGTAACATTTAAAGGTCTTAGTTGAAACATATTTTGTCTAACACTTTTTGAGTTTTTAAAAAAACCACTTTTGACCTATGTAATGCAAAAACTTTAGATGGACCCTAAAAAGGACATGATAGACAGGAGGCGTTCGGTTAGGCCGTGTAGAGACGAGGATCCGTACATCGTGGTGGCCGCCGTTGGGACATCCTGAGTTACAGCTTGGGAACGTGCCAGCTTGATAGCGGCCTCCAACGTGCTGAGCACCTCAGGTCGAGGTGCCAGGGTTCTTGCTCCAATTGCAGGCTGGGTAACCGTGGACGTCTCCGTCTGGGGCAGGCCAACCGAGGACGAGGAGGCCGTTGTCGAAGATAAGGATGCCGAAGAGAGGCCTGTCGCCACAGGGTCCAAGGTGTCATCGCGTACAAGAGTTCTCGACCCCGCCAAACCTTGGCGACGGACATGTGCATTAACTCTGGGCTAGCTTGAAGCACTACACTAGGAATATGGTATCCTAAAAGACGTCAACCTCGTCTTGCCCGAGGAAGGAGACTCGCCGTTGAACCCCCTTGCGGGTCACATCATTCTCTACTTCGAGTTTTTTCGGGCCGGGCTTCGTCTGCCTTTCCATCCAGTCCTTTGCCAGGCATTAAACGATTTAAATGTGTGCCTTACTCAGCCTAATTTGAATTGTTACTGCTTTATGATGGGGATGTACATGCTTTGAAGATATTAGCAGGCAACTGAGATGCCGTGGGAAGCCTTCAAGCAAGTGTATAAAATGAAGAGGCTTTCCCGGCAGTCAGGGTGGTACTACTTCATCGGATTTAAGAAGAACTTCATCTTGGGCAACCACAACTTAGACAAGCTGTGAAAATTCGAGTGATTTTTTGTTAAGGGTAATTATTTAGCCCAAGCCGGTGAGGTAGTACCTGAGGATCAAGAAGTCCTAATAGGGTTCAAATAGGGGCACGTTTGGTCGAAGAGGCTGTAGGGGCTGAGTGAGGTTGTCGCAACAGTGGAGGATTTGTACACTAAGCCTGAGTCTTCTTAGCAATAGTTCTTATTACTTCGGAAGACTAATCTCAACCACTAAGGCTAGTTTGAGGGATCTAGCTTAACAAACCCTCACCAAGACATTCCACCTGCCTGGTCGCTCGGGCAAGTGACAGTCGCCAGGCCTAGTGCGGTAAACATCCCGGGACCGAGTACTAGCCAATCCGGGTGGCCGACGAGGGTCATCATCGTCCAGTTTCGAGGATTCGTCGAGTGATTTCCTCGGGTTGGGGCCACCCGTTGCCGTTGAGGACCTTGGGGACATGATCCGACACTTATATTTGTCACGCTAGCTCTAGATCGGGGGTAAGCTCCTAGTTTTTTTTCTTGATCTTGTATTGACTTGGAGATTTTCTTTTGCAGATGTGTCCTCTTGGCAAATATCCATGCAGGAACAGCAGAGGATGATAGAAGACCTCCGTCGATCGAAGGGGAAAGCTGTGGCTAGGTCAAAGAGGAAAAGCAGCCCTCGAGCCGAACAGCCTACCGCCCCATCGTAACCTCCCATCTAGCTTCCGCCAACCAGGTCTAGAGGGTCATCTAGTCGAGACTGCCCACCCACTGCGATCGCTGTTGCTTCGTTGCCGCCCACCAATCCCCTAAGGAAACTATTAGAAAAATAGTACGCAGCGGAATTTTAAAATTTTTTTATACCAAAGTATTTTCCAAAACATAAGTTTAACACGCTATATGCATAAATTAACTAGATCTTACTAACCTTGTAAATGCCTAAAAGCTTCCTCAATCAATAAAGAGAAGAAATGTTCCAGAAGGACCCCAACCAATGAGCCTTCTTTGCTATTCTCTATCTACGATCGGGGTGAGTGTGGGCTCACATGTACAGTTCTTCCACCAAGCGACTCTCCTTCCAACCAATTAAGAGAACTCAAAACTAATGTTCGTGATTTGTGAACAAGAGCTCTCAAGGAGTTTTCAGAATCTTACCAGTAGAGTTTCACTCTTAATGTCTCAATTGATCTAAATAATAATGAGACTCACTCTCTTTTTATAGAGGTTGGGCCTAGGAGTCTGTCCTGATCAGGTAATACCTAAATATTCAAATTAGAATTAAATTCAGATCAATATCTTATGAAATCCGCGTGAAAACGCGTGATTATTTTATCATGCGAACGGTATGCTGATCTGTCTAACCGGCATGCCAAACTTGCCCCATCAGTAGGTCGAACCTGCGATAAAGGTCCCAGCAAATTTTTTATTTTTCACCCGAGATTCTATATGATAAAGTCTCAGTTTTAATTCAAATAATCTAATAGAGAAGTTATCTAATTAAAACAACTTATCTAGATAATCTATAAGAAAATAAATGAATTCATGATAATTCTACAAGTTTATCTTGATTTAATTTATTCAAAATTAAATAAACTGATAAACATACAAGAATTATCGGATTTTAATAATTCAACAAGTTTATCTTGAACTAATTTTGTCACAAAATTAATTCTACCAATAAACAGACCTAAATTATTTGATTCTTCCGAATTTTAACCAATCTAATAAAACGTAAATCTTAAAAGATTGTATTTATAAAAATTTACATTAAATCAAAGCCATAAAATACGACTTATCAAAAAAAAAAAACTTTTGAAATAGATTTTCAAACTTGTACTAGAGTTTTAACCCCTGTTTGTCAGTGGTTCTAACTACTCAGTTTTCACCACAAACTCAGTTATGAATAGTGTAACGCTCTCACATGTTACAGTAACAATAAAAAAAAAATTGCTACAGTATAAAGCTCTCACATGCTACAGTAAAAGTGGTTCTAACTACTGGTTCCCACCACTCTTTCAAACACCCTATTAATGAGACATTATAAGCTTTATTATATCATTATTATTACATATTAAAAAAGTTTAGAGCCATTTGACATACTTAAGTGATTTTAAACACATGGTTCTAAATAATCACCAAAAAGTCACAGTTCTTGATTTTCTTTTTCTATTGACAAAAACTCTACTAAACGACCCTAAATTAAAAAAAGAGAAAGAGCTTTTGTTTTTGTATCACGTGTAATGGTTATATTTTTGTTCGTTTTGTCTCTTTTTTTTGTGCTAATATAATTTTGGCTAGATTTAATTTTTAGAAAATTATCAGTATTTAAAGAAAAATATCTTAGCAGATCATGTGAAAAATATTTTGTTGATGGGACGTGGTCCTAAACTATTATGAAAAAGGGTGTTCATTGTTCAAGAGAGAATTCCAGTTCAAATTTGGCAGCTTTTCTTACTTAGGTGCCCGAATTAATCGGTCATTTTCGCCGGTTAATTTCTGCCTAATTCTAGATTATTAAGCAGCTGGGGCAAATAAGGACAAAAAAACTAATTGGAGAAAAGGACAAATTTATTTATATATCAATAACTCAACAGTGTATATTTTTTTTTAATGGTCAAAGAAAAATTATTCAAACTATAACGTCGATGGCAGAGTGAGAAATTTATTTTGGTGAAGTCACTATTAGAAAAATTAGAGATAATTTTCCATTAAATAAAAATACAATTACATAATTCAAATTATTGAAGTGGTTACAATCATACAAGTAGTTTCTTTTACAAAATTCAGATTGATTAAAATTTTAAAGAAAGTTTAAGAATTCAAAATTATTTTCAAAAGTTGAATAGAGGGGCAGCTCCCAATTGTCTAGGTATTGTGTTATTTAAAGGATAAAGAGAAATTTTTTTCCTTGTATTAATTTATTTTTGAAGGTGAAGGAAAAAAGTTCTAGCTGTTTCCCACTTCCGAAATTAAACAGCATTTATGATAAAAACCTAGAACCTATATGGTCATACATTCAAACTTTCAAACTCATAGTAATCTTAATCGTCTCTTTCTCAATCTACATTTTTCTCAATGCCTTTGATAACACAATTATAATTAAAAGTTAGAATAAATGTGAGAGTTATAATCTATTATTTTATACTATAACATATAAAAAGTAGTTAAAACGATACAGTTGAAGCGATGTTGTTAAACAAAACCTCTATTTAGTCTACGTTTGTATACCACTTAATAAAATACCCCCATTAAGTTCCTTGACTTATTGATAGTACAAAGAGAATATTAGGGTTTTTTTTTTTTTTTGGTTGAAATAGAATAATATCACGTTTTCTTACATGTCATAATTTTTAGGCTATGATCACTTCAATTATTATAAAAGGACAAATAGGAAAGGGGGAGCGAAAAGAAGATAATAATAAAAATAAACCAATAATTGTCATTCAATATAAAATTATTTTAAGTGTTCATTTTATTAGATATACTAATTGCATATTTGCACTCAAATAATTGCCACATTGGGTTAATGTTTTTTTTCCTTGGAGCTCCTGGTTAGTGGGGCTGGCAAAATCGTGTCGCGTGTCGTGTCAGCATAATTACAACACGATACAATTAAACTGAACATAAAAAAACATGCCAGAAATAAAAACACGAACACGACCTACCTATGACACGCGTAACACACACGATTAAGCGGAGGGTTGACACGATAACATCATATATATAGCACGTTTATGATCTGATTAACTAAAAATTAAAAAAATAAAAAAAAGCCAATAAGAAAACTAACAAAAACATAATATCTAATTAAAATTTTTTAATAATTAATTTTTTTAATTTCATTTTTTTAATTTCGACTAATAAAATTTAAAAAATAAAGCCAAAATCAATTAAAAGGCCTTAAATATTGATGTAAAGAACATAATAACATTTACTTATTAAATGTTTTGAATTGTATTTTCCCCCCAATCTTTAAATTGGAGAAAATATATTT
The DNA here is from genome assembly GCA_946598075.1 of Artocarpus hirsutus. Taxonomy (NCBI): domain Eukaryota; kingdom Viridiplantae; phylum Streptophyta; class Magnoliopsida; order Rosales; family Moraceae; genus Artocarpus; species Artocarpus hirsutus. Next base: position 17,421 of record CAMOHE010030566.1, read on the forward strand.
TAAAGCTATAAACAACTTCATTCATTGGTGATGCATGATGAAGTAGAAAAATTGATAATCTTTATAGAGAGATTTTCGTTTCCTTTTCATATGAAAATTTTAAAAGCTAATGAACAAAAGTGTAAAACTATAATAAATAAATTACAAGCTATTATTTGACATTAAAGCATCAATGGTGTGGTGGTGGCCGCAGGTATACCAAGAAAGCTCTCTGTGCAAGGTTTTGAATCCTTAACCTTAACCAAGGGTTCTCACCTCTCTTCCAAACACCCTTTCCAGTTATAATCTCTTTCTTTCAAGACACGCAAAAAAAGAAAAGAAAAAAAAGGCGACATTGACATGTGAGAAATTTGGCCCCCTTTTTTAGAATGTATTCACATGGAAGTTGTTGGACCACAAGATTTTATACATTTTTTAATTATTTTTATTTTTTAACAAGCTTTTATACATTTACTTTATTATTTCGTTGAACATCTACTTCAATTAAAAAAATTAAAAACAACTGTTGTTTAAAAAAAATAATAACATACAATAGACAATAAATTATTAGGGAATTCTTCTGAGAAATTGACTAAACACATTTATAAATATTATGTTTTGAAATAAAAAACAGATGGCCAGACTTTATGTTTCAAATTAAAAAAGTGATTTAAAACCATTTAACCCTCGTAAATTGAAGACGAGTTTTGATTTTGATTGAAAAAGTGATTTTAAAACCATTTAAGGCTCATATATTGAAGACTCGTGTGTGTTGATTTTGATTTAAATCCATTTAACGCTCGAATATTAAAGACATGTGTTTTGATTTTGATTTGATTTTTCGTTGTTTATTATTATTATTATTATTTGCTGACAGAATATGTTTTCGTTTTCCTTGTGGTTTCTTGCAAATGTTTTTTTAACCATGCGGTGTGTCGTTTCTAGAGGTCATTGCCGTTTTTCCAAAAGGTTTCATGTTTTTCTGCGACGTTGTCTCTTCTTTAATATGTTTGTCTCCTATTTTCCTATTGTCTTTTTTTTTTTTTTTTTAATTGTCGTCCCTCGGCTGCACGCCATTCAAAGGTGATGTTGATGTTGAGGATGTTAATTTTTTTTAATTAAAAAAAAACTTCACAAGGGATTGAGACTGTTAACCTTGTGATGGTTGCGGATTTATTGCTAAGTTATTATTCCAACCTTGTACTCATTCGTTTTTGTCATTATTTTGCTGTTATATATATATATATATATATATATATATGTATATATAACGAAGCTTGCTGCTTATTCCGCAATCGACGCATCTATGGCTTTGTCGTTTTCCCAAAACATGTCCTCTTATGTCGTTGTCTGCTTTATGGCGTCGTTTTTCGATTTCATTTTAAAATGATTTGTCGTTCTTAAAGAATGTTGATTGAGTTCAAGACGTTGTCGTTTTTTCCTCTTTCGTCGCAATCAGTAGATATACATTTGGGATCTCTTTCAAATATTGTCGTATTGATGCCCTGCCAGGCTACCACAGAAAATGTATCAAAAATTGGTGACGATAGTGATGAAAACAAGATCACAGAACGCATGCATTAGAAGATGTATTCAACGAATTTTTCATGATTTCATGACTTTTTTTTTATTTTTATTTTTTCAAATTTTACATGTTTGTGGCGTTCCAGGATGTTCTAGCTTATTCTGTAATTTTCATTTCTTTGAACTTGTGATTTTTAAGAAATTATTCATCTGTCTATCGTTATCGTATGTGATGTGGTCGTTTTCCAGATGTTTGTCGTTTTCCTTTATCATTGTTGTTTCATGAACTCTTGTCGTTTTCAGTAAATTTGTCGTTTCAAAATATGTCGTCGTTTGCATATTTTTGTCGTTTACGTACTTTATTGTCGTGTTCTTAGCAACGCTACAGCAAAAAGCATCAAAAAGTGACCATCATAAGTGGACAAAATGAAAAATTGGCAAAATCAGGGAACAAACGCAATTTCGAAAAGTATTAGGGTTTTACACGAAAACTCTATAGTAAGGGGGTTTTTAAAAAATAACTTTTTCAAAAAATTTTATTTCGTCAATGACTTTTTTTATTTTGTTTTTAGACATCAAAAAACTAGTTTTTTAGATATCAAAATAGTTTACTTTTTTTTATTTTCACCCTAGTTAGGTTCCTCTTTTCGATACATTTATTTTTTTCTTTTTTTTGAAAAAATTGAGACAACTTTAATGTTTAAAAAAAATCTTTTAAAAAACTCCCTTAGAGGTAAAATTTAAAAAAAAAGTTAAAAAAAAAATTTAAAATTAAGTAAATAATATCTTTTTCTTTTTACTGTATAAAAAAAAAGGACCATTTATTCGATTTTAAATTTTCTTTTAACCATTTTTCCAAATTTTGCCTCTACCAACACCACATAATCAGGGTTTAAGGGTCTAGGGCTAAATTCTTTTGTTGCAGAGTCTCTGCAATTCCGAGACTGAACAAGATGCCTCGCACAACGACATTGGAGTGCCCAGGTTGCCCTCCGCTTCGAGTTCTCACCTTCGACGTTCTTGGTCTCATCAAAGGCAAGTCAAATTTTCTTTTTTCCCCTTCTCTGTTTCTGTTTCAAAAATATTCAGTAATCGAATAAAAGGGTATATTTTGGCATTGAATTTGAAGAAATTTGCGTATTTTTTGTTGATTTTTATTGTTATTTGATTATAGTTACTGAAGCTCGGAGTAAGGAAGGAGGGGCTGCTAGGGTGGTAGAGAGATGGGGTGAGCCTGACTCATCGAAATGCGTGCTTGCTGCTTCTATGGTTGTCCACAAAAAAGACCCAGTAAGTTTTTTTTTTTTTTTTTTGATAATTTTGTTGGGTTTTTTTGTTTAAGGTATACTTGTTTTTGGCAATGTGCAATTTGTTTTACTTGGTGAAGCTGTAATAGAATGTTGTCTATCATATCATATATATCTTTGTTCTATTAGTGCCATATAAGATGTTTTTTCATGTTCTTATGTTAACCAAGGTTAACATTAGTGTTGGAATCATAAAATTTGTGTTGCTATACTCCTACATAATCGTTGTTACACAGAATATATGTAACGTTACACTCTTTAGTTTCTACATGGAACAGTAGTGAATTGGGAGAGTTGCGTTTTTGTGCTTAATTAACTGAAATGGTGTCACTACTCTGTTTTATTTTGGCAATGTGCGGTTTTATTTGCTTGGTCAAACTTTTGTGGAATGTTGTCCACGTATATAAAATACCGATTCTTTGTCGTATTAGTGTGACATGTTTTATTCATGTTCTATTTGTTAATGACTTAGTTGATTATCTTATATTTTTAACTTTTTATATATATATATATGTGTATATATATATATATATATATATATATATATGCACAGTATATATTGTGAGAGGAAAAGTTTTTGTGCTCAACAAACTGATATGTTGACGAGAGGGCTGTTATGTTTTTGACTTGTTGCAGTTGTTAGCTGTTGCGAGGAAAAATGGCACAGTGAGTTCCTTTTTTCTTCAGTTTGTGTTTATTCAAGCACGGCATGTTGTTTTTTGGTTCTTCGTGCTTGTACTTCTTGTATCACTCGTAGTTTTCTTCAATTTATGTCTGCCTTATGGATCTTAGTCTTGCAGATTGACTTTCTCAATCCTCTTAATGGGCATCTCCTTTTTGCTGTTTCTAATGTGAGTGATACTAGGAGTCGACCTGAAGATGATGCTATTTCTGGGTTGCATTTATTTGCGAGTAAAAAATTGGATTCAGTATCTGGGTGAGGTTCAATTGCTTCTTGGGTGTCATTGTTTGGTGAGGTGTTTGCTTGTAAATAGCTCCTAATCTCTTTGAAATCGTCATTTGTTATTAGTTCTTGCACGTTGCTCACTTGTACAGCAGAAGGGAAAGCAAGCATGAGGTCCTTCGAAGATCCCTCATCTCCAGATTTGGTCTCTAGTGGATCTACAAAGACTTGGGATGTGTGCAGTTCTGGTAATATCATATGTTCTAAAGTGGATGGAAGTGAAAATTACGTGTTATTTGGAGGGTGAGTGTTCTCATGTTGGAAGAGAAAAAAAAACTTGTAAATCAAGTTCATCTTTCCTTAAGCAAAAAGAAAACCAAATTTTTTGGTTTTAAAGATGGTGACTTTATTGGTTTCAACCACAGGAAGGGAGTTGAAATGAATGTATGGGATCTCAATGAGTGTGCTAAGATATGGACAGCAAAATCTGTGAGATTTTCATTTGGCTCCATGTATTTTCAAATAAAATGACATCTAGTCATCTACTTCTTTTCCTAGCTTATTGCCTTGCATTTATTAGATAATTTTCACCTTGTGCAGCCTCCTAAGAACAGCCTTGGCATTTTTACACCAACTTGGTTTACATCTGCCACATTCTTGAGTAAAGATGATCATCGTAAATTTGTGGCCGGTACAAACAGCCATCAGGTAGTCTCTTACAGCAGTTTCTGTTTGCTGAGGGTTTCAAGAATTTAATATCTATATCTTGGAAAGGATGGAAAGAAGTTTCCTTTTCCTTTTCCTTTTTCTTTGAGTTTGTAAAAAGCATATATATACATGTATATATCTCTACATGCGTGCGTGTGTGTGTGTCTTTTGTTACATATATCTTGTTTAGTGTTTTTTCTGGACAATGATCCGTTTTCTTCTCCTTATGCTGTCCCCTTTCTCTTCTAGAGGTCAAATATAATGACAAGTGCACGTCTTTTGTTGTTTTGTAGTTTTGTTAACTTCTTTTCTGTCATTATTTTTTTCCATCTCTTATAAGGCTCTCCTCGCTGCTCCATTACTTCTATAACAGGTTCGCCTCTATGATATTTCTGCTCAGCGGAGACCCGTTATATCCTTTGATTTTAAGGAGACCCCTATTAAAGCGGTATCTGAAGATCTAGATGGCAATACAGTCTATGTTGGAAATGGTTCTGGTGACCTTTCTGCTTTTGACATGCGTACTGGTAAATTTGAGTTTCATATTTTTTAACACTTCATCTTCTTTTCTTTTGGGTAAAAAATTAAATAGTTCATCTAGTTGATGAAAAATGTGATATATCAAATGTTCAAGTAAATTTCAGCAACTCTTACCTTGTTGTGAGTTAAACGTAATAATGTTAGTTCTGCGTTTTCACTCCACTGTTGGTTATATTCCAAAAAAGATTATTTTATATGATGTCTGCATCATGGCTATATGTGAATTTGTTTCGTTCAAAATATTTTAGTTACTCCTTAGTGTACTGTTAATGGTTAAATGTTCTGTTCAGGAAAATTGTTAGGATCTTTTCTTGGAAAGTGTGCTGGAAGCGTTAGATCAATAGCCAGACACCCAGAGCTTCCTGTGGTGGCATCATGTGGTGAGTAAATTTGTGCTTTTCCTTTTGCTAACTCTATTATGTTTTTTACTATTAGAAACAGCTAGGTCAGCAAGTGGATTCATGAAAGGTTGATTAAAGAACTGATTGTTTAATTTAACTATCCTGGGAAGAAGAAAAGGAAGTTAAATAGTTTTGTTTTGATAGTTTGCATATTATCTAATAATTATGGTATTTCTTTTAAGAAGAGGGTTCTTGTGATGAGTACTTTGGTCAATCATTTGCTTTATGATAATCAAATTCACATCTCTATCCGCCTCTTAAGTCTTTCACTTTTTTTTTTTCAAGGACTGGATAGCTATCTACGTCTGTGGGACGTGAAGACCCGGCAACTGCTTTCTGTGGTATGTTTTTGTAATAATCTAAAGCATGATGATTAAAATAGTCTTGGGTAATAATAAAATGTGCTTCATGCCTTTCAGCCTAATCGTATTGACTGTTCTCATCACGTGCAGGTTTTCCTGAAGCAGCATCTTGTCGGTGTTATTTTTGACTCCAATTTCACCAGCGAAGGTTAGCTCTTCCTGCTTTTCTCTTGACCTGATATCTAAATTAAGGCCACCACAAAACATACAGATCTTAATTATGAGTATTTTATGGAATATCATTACACTTGTTGAAAATAGGATGATTGAAGAAACTACAAACTAAAGTTCCTCGTGTGGGGAGTGTAGGAAGGATTTTTTTTTTTTTGGGAGATTGCGATAAATGTTGCACTTGCTTAATTTTACATGATCTGGGCTTGTCTGGCCACTTTACAGTGTTTTCACCTTGTGTTGTTGTGCTTTCATTTGAGAAAAGCACAGGCAAAGCAATTGAATTTTATTCCCACGCATGTGTCATTAGTGATTGTAGTAGAACCTGGCCGCTAACACCAAGTATTTTGTATAAGCGGATGCTGTTGCTTCTACATTGGATTCTGCAGTTGAAGAAGCAGAAATTGCCAACGAATCTGAAAATGGAGATGAGCAAGATACACAATCTGCAAAGAGGAAGAAGTTGTCTAAAGAAAAGGGAGCAAACAAGAAGGAAAGCAAAAAGAAAAGGAATAGCAATGAAACATCTGCAGGAGATGAAGGAGCAAAGAAGCTGAAAAAATCCAAATCCAAGAAAAGATTGAAACGCGATATTGCCTATGATTAGCCGTGACAGAGATGGATCCCTGATGATCCATGTTTTTGCTTTATTCACTTGAGGGAATAGGAGAATTGTTGTTTTGCCGGATAGGGAGTATGTTTTTAATTTCTCAGGCTTCCTTGAAAAGCTAAGCTTTGTATCTTCTTTAGCTAGAAGGACTCTCTACACTCATTTTTGTTTATATTTCTTTGACAATCAGTTTTGTTTATATGATGCGTTACAATTCTAATATTTACTCGGTCCTTTACATTTTTTTTTTGGTTAAATACTGCATTAAAATTTAAAATGAAGCATAATGTGGATTTTCAATTTGCAGTATATTCAAACATGTTCTTCTGTCATTGAATATAAGGTTTTTTTATTCCTTCTTTTTAAATCTACTTTGTGATGTCTTTGTGCTCTTTTTGTCGTTTTTCTGTCCTCGTTTTTAAGGTATCGTTCTTCACTTCTGTAGAATAATGTATTTTTTCGTCGGGGTCGTTTCTACGATATTGTCGTTCGTTCTACTATTTTTGCTTCAAAAGGGTGTCGTTTTATAGTTTTCTCTACATTTCAGTCAGTTATTTAAAATTTGTAACGCTTTTAGTATGGTATGGCATTGTTGCTTTTATTTGATGTTGTCGCTTATCCAATTCTCCTCTTTATCGTCCGTATTGTTTAATTTTGTCACCTTTTTCACGCTGTCGTTTGTTTAGCATGTGTTCGTTTGGCCTATGCCTTCGTGGTCACCAAGAATTGTTTTTGCTTTTGAAGTGTCTCGCTTTTTAGTGGTGGTAATCGTTTGTTATGTCTATTATGTCATGTTCTCGCATATTCTAGTCTCTGATATTTTCTTTAATGTTTGCAGTATTTTGTCGTTTTTTCCAACCTTGTCGTTTTAGCATGTTGTCGTTCTCAAGAGCCGTCTCGCCTGCTATGACACTGCCGTTTGATAATATTGTGGTTTTTCTGCAGCTCGTCGCTCTTTGGTTTTGTTCAGTGTCTCATTTTTTATGACCGCCTGTTTCTTTCCTTTTTTTTTTCTTTCTTTCCCTTTTTTTTTCATTACAAGCAAAAGGCTGAAAGTTTCATACACCATGTTTGTCTCGGTCACGTTGTTTTGGGAAGTGGGATGTTGTCATTACCTCAAAATCTGTTGCTTTTTTGAGTTTGTTGTTTCACTTTTGATGTAATTGTTTCTGTAATTTTTCTTTCAAAATGCTCTGTTTTTTCCAATTGTGGTTTTTATGTTGTGCTGTTTTCTTTTATTTTAAGTTCACGTTTAACATCGATTCATCCATTTATTTAAATAGTGCCAAGAGTTTATTTCAACCTCTAAGAGACAGATTACCTAGCCCTTGGCACCTAACCCATTACACTGAAGACTTTAAAGTGTGTTTAGTAACGTAGTTAAAACTTAAACATTATAGCATATTTTTATTTTTATATTGTAATATATGAAGATCTATACTATCGTAGAACTAAGCCTAAAGTAAAAGAGTGGTACGACTGGGAGCCTCAAATCAGATTCAATGCTCCCTCTACTAAAAAGGAGCTCTCAACGGAGTGTTTTTCTTTTTCTTTTTTTTTTTTGGTTGGAAGGCGCTTTTATCAAAGTTCTAAATAATTGAAAAACACCTTACATCCAACACCTATCAGCGATCAAACAAAACCGAGACATGGAATCGGAAGATCATTTTACATTTTTGCCCTTCACTATGACAGAATAACTTGCCTATAATACAGAACATTTGTTTTACATATTCGGTCAACTTTTTAGATTCAAATCTTTAGAATCATTTAGATATGTTTTTATTTCTCACAAAATTCTAATTAAATGAATCTTTTGAATCAAAGTTTTTAAAGTTCTACTCTCGCGTTAAACTTTTTGAGCTTGGATATGTTTACCACATTAACCCTGTGTTTGGTAGGAACGAAAGAAAATGAGAAGAAAAAAAAAATATAAAGGATGAAAAACTAGAAGGAAAGAAAGTATTTTTAGTTTTCTTTTTAGTTGTTTGGTATGATAGGAAGGAAAGAAAATAAATTTACCTCTATGTGTTTGGTTTTGAAGGTAAAACCTCAAGGATGGAAAAATCATAATCAATATAATTACTTTTTTACTCAACACAATCAATACAATTCTTCACTTTCAATTTTCACAAAAAGAAAAAATTAAAATTTAACATTCTCCTTAATTGAAGAAGACAACAAAACATAAAATCAACAGGAGAGAGATTCAATTATAAATTAACAATACTTTAAATAAATTTAGACTATATACTTTTATCAATATTTAATAATAGAAATTATAAAAAATAAGCTTTTTGGCAAAAAGATAGAAAATTTATGATGAAGATGTAAGGTGTAGTGATTGGTGAAGGTTTGCAAGGGAGAGAACTAGTCAGGAAATAAAACGTGATATGTGCTGAAGATTCATTAAGTGTAGGAGAGAAAGTAGTTTCCAGATTTTTTTCGTATAATTTTTATAGATAATTTTTTAATTTTGTCTTATTTATATAACCGACAATCTTTTCTATCCAATAATCCGTCCAATTTTAAGAGGAGAAATTATAATAGAAACTACTTGGCAGTTTTTCCATCTCATTTTTCTTTCTATTCAAACTTCCCTCCTACCAAACACCCTCATCTATAAATTTTCATCCCAAAATTCCTCCACCATTTTCTTTCTATCCAATTTTCTTTCATACCAAACAGAGGCTAAGGGGGTGTTTGGAAGGTGGTGGAAACCAGTGGTGAGAACCACTTTTATTGTAGCATGTGAGAGCTTTACACTGTAGCAATTTTTTTTATTGTTACTGTAGCATATGAGAGCTTTATACTGTTCATAACTGAGTTTGTGGTGGGAACCGCAGTTCCCACCACTTTGCCAAACACCCGGTAAGAGCTGAAATTTTCTCTTCTATTTTTGAGGAAAAAAAATCGTAACTTCTTTATTTGATATTCAATTGGGACAATTCTTTTATTTTATTCTTATTGAAGAGAAGAATAAATCAAAATTCATATTACATATTTTATGGAATCATAAACATTAAGATTTTGTTAGATTTCTTAATAAATAAAAAAACTTTTTCTATCGTCTATGCAAACACAAATTTCAATTTTATTTCCTATTTAGTTTAACACTTCAAATGCACATCTAAATATCAATTTGAGTAATAATTCAAATGACACAACTCAAATCAAAATAATCCATATCAACACAATTTAAATCCATTTACCAAATAACCCACAAAGTTTTAGAGGCCTCTTGCGTTACCGGCCTAATGGTCACAGGCACAAGATGGCACAAATCCTTTCTTTTTTTTTGGCCCTTTCCAAAAAAAGTGAGAGAAATAAATTGACGAGTGATACGCTCATATCACATATTGCTGGCAGTAAAAATTAAAAAGCAATTTATTTCAAATGAGGCCTACATCAGAGATCAGCGTCAATTTCTTTATAAAATCATAGCCAAACTGAAAGGGATGAAATTGAAAAACACTACTTCTCGGTTGCAGCTTCCTCTTTCTTCTCGGACAAGTACCTATGCACAAGAAAAAAAGAAAAAAAAACATTACATTCCATTGTTTGTATGAGTCAGACAAGAGCGTGATTAGACTTTCAAGGACCAATTGCTAAAATATTCGAATGAATAAAAGAATACACTGCAGAAAAGGAACTACACCAGTTCAAGAAATTTTTAGTTAACTTAAACGGTGTAGCGTAAAAGAGACAAGTCAATGTGATCTCCAATTTTGCCACTAAACAAAAGGCGATAAAGCAAGAGTAGGAAAAGCTTGAATACACAGCCCTATAAGTCCTCGTTGTATTTCAGGTTTTAGTAGCCTACCCCTGACCCTTTGCCCAGCGAGAGAGTTGATACAATTGTACGGTTTCGTTTGAGGCATGGCACGCCAAAAGAAGATAGTTGCGAGGCTGTACCATCCATGCAAATCTCATGAACAATGCGGAGTAGACACACATTGCTGCAGGGGAAAAAAAAAAAAAAACTCAGGTGAGCTTATAATCTCTATCTAACATTTGCCCTTAAGTTTAGACACATTCTTAAAACCAGTAATTTTGAACCTGCCGTCATGTTTCCAGAAATCATTTCCGGAGGCTTGTTCATGTCTGCCAACCCCTGTCATATGGTTAAGATATGGTCAGAGACTCGGCTAAAAGCAACAAACCATGAAATTAAAATCTATTATACTAAAAGTTAATTCATGTGTTAACTATTGAGCCGTCGTAGCAAAGCATACCGCAGCAACAAATCCCCAATTAGCAACAGGCCCCCAAAAGTGAGTTGTT
>CAMOHE010030567.1:0-24690 GCA_946598075.1 Artocarpus hirsutus
CAATTGGTACTCAAGAAGGAAATAAGAACCTCTTAAGGGAGGTTTGAGGTTCGAACCCAAGGGACGCGAAAGAAAAACCCTGAGGGGCCAGAGGGCCCTAGAGGGAACAGTACGGATGAGTGGGCGGCACGGGGATGGTCTACCAATAAGAGCCATAAGTCTGGGGGCCCTGCAAGGTGGGTCCTATGGAGGCTTGAGAGAGTACGCCTGGGCCGAATGCCACACATGTTCTTCCTATGGACCAACGATGGAGACCTTAGGTCCTCTCTTCAAAAACCTTCTCCTACTCAATTTTTTGAAATCAAGGTTTTATTTTAAAAATATGCATGAACAAATTTTAATTGAGTGGCACTCCCTATTCTGTATGGCATGTTATTAATATATATGGCAAATCATATTATAATGCAAACAAGTAAAGCTACAAGCAAAATAATAATAAATAACTGTAATATTATGGTTCTACCCTAGAGAATAGAAAACAAAGATTACAAGAGAATAATCAAAACATTTAATTGATTCTTCATCCTTGAATCCTCAAGCTGTATCCTTTTTCATGTAATGCCCATCTTCAAGTCTTCAATCTCGTATAGATCGAATACTCCATATTTTCGGTCATATCCAAATTTGATGTTTCTCAAAATTGTCCCAAAAATAAAATTAAAACTACACATTTTTTGGAAAAAATTGCTAACTCTCTGTAGGCAAGCCGTTCTTGGTGGTCAGCCTGCTAGTCATGGCCCATCAGCCTGTCGATCTTTTTAGGTCGGCCTGCCAGTCATGAAAGTTTGGCCTGTCGCCAGATTGCTGCCCTGCTGATGGCCTGCCAAACTTCATGTCTAGCCTACCAATCTACGACTATTGGTCTATCGAACTGAAAAGTTTGGCCCACCACCAGATTTCTACCCCACTGACGGCCTACCGATCTACGACAATCGGTCTGCCGAGCTGGAGGGTTTGGCATGCCGACTGACCAGAAACCATCCTTTTTAGAAAATATAGCTTCTAACGCAATTTATCAATTTTATTTTCAACAATCCAAAAACATAAAATTAGAGACTCAAAAAATACTTGGGAGTGCCATCATCCATCTTCTAGATCCGCCTTCTAGATCCGTCTTCTCCAAATGATTATTTAATTACAAAATTCTTACAAATTTAAAACTAAATAATAATTCCTAGACAGAGATGATAGTCCACCATCTAATTACATGAAAAACCTAGATACACATTCTAACCTCTAAGGAACCATAACCGGTATAAATTAATTAATAATTAAATAATAATTTAATCAACTATAATTAATTAATAAACATTCACCATATAACCCATGACAACATATAAATATATAGAAACCCTAGAGTGCTAACACTCTAAAAAATTAAATTCAAGCATAGGAGAGATCAAGATTACATAATTTATACATATAGCATGATCACAAACTCATAAATTTATGTAAAAACCTGGCTCTAATACCAATTGTTAGAAAAATAGTACGTAGCAAAATTTTAAAATTTTTATATAAGAGTATTTTCTAAAAACACAAGTTTGACATGCTATATGCATAAATTAACCAGATCTTACTAACCTTTATATGCTGAAGAACTCCCGCAATCCATGAAGAGAAGTAACATTCCAAAAAAGCCTCAACCAACTAGTCTTCTTTGCTATTCTCTATCTACAATAGGAGTGAGTGTGGGCTCACACGTACAGCTCTTCCACCAGGCAGCTCTCCTTCTAACCAATTGAGAGAACCCAAAGGTAGTGTTCATGATTTATGAACAAGAACTCTCAGGGAGTTTTTAGAATCTCACCAGTAGAGTTTCACTCTTAATCTCTCAATTGATCTAAATAATAATGAGACTCACTCCTTTTTATATAGATTTAAGCCCAGGAGTTAGTCCTTATCAGATAAGACTTTTTAAAATTCAAATCAAACTGAAATCAAAAACAATATCTGATAAAATCTACGTCTAGAACACGTGATAAAAAATCCCACGGTCAGCAGGTCGAAGTTTAAGATCGGCCTGTCAAACTTACAATTCTTTATCCCTACAATTCTTTATCTTCCACTTGAGATTCTTAGGATAGAGCCTCAATTTTAATTCAAATAACTCAATAGAGAAGTTATCTGATTAAAATAGTCATATCTAGATAATCTTTAGGAAAATAAATATTATTGATAATTCAACATGTTTATCTTGAATTAATTCAAAATTAATCCAATCGATAAACAGATATGAATTACCCGTTCTTGAAAATTCAACAAGTTTATCTTGAATTAATTTTATCACAAAATTAATTCAACCGATAAGCAGACATGATTGATCTAATTTTAACGAATTTGAGCCAATATGATAAATTTGACATAAGTCACCAATTATTGAAAAAGCATGTTGTATCGTTACAGAATTTTTGTGAGCTAGAAAAAGGGACCATATGGACCTATATAATTCAAGCTTTCGATAATTATGAAACCCAATATCCTAGATATACATTTCATAATTATCAACTCCAATGCTACTTCACTAAAAGCTTGGAGCTACACTTTCAAACTATATAGAATTAGGAAGCCCATACAGCTAAGTTTCTATGACATATCATAATATATCATATCCACGTAGGATTATTCATAATCGGCTTAAGGATAAGTTTTGTTTTACCTTTTCGATTATTTTTATCTTACGTTCTATTATCTCACTATCGAAAAACTTGCCATCCAAAGACGGTATACCATTCGGTTAAACCTATGTATCCAAATGGTTGAGCACTCTAGTTTTTTAATTACAGGATAATGCATATAAGAGGATATCACTACCCCTAAAGAGGAGCTATAGATTCTATATCTATGAATAAATAGGTCTACGCTATCAAAAGTCATGCCTCCAACGTACCGGCATGTGTGCCACTATTAAAATGTAGGTTGACCCCTTTGGTACATCAAAAGACACAAGTCAAGACAACGGGCCCACTATTCATCTTAGGATGAAGATACAATACAAATGATTGTTTAAAATGAATCGATTTGTCGAGACAGAATTATTAATCCAAATCGATTCACTTTATATCCCGATCTAACACATCGTTACCTATGACAATGTGTCAATGTTTCTATGCACGGAGTCCAACCTTGTTGGCCAAGACAAACCATCTCTCGCTTAGGACGTAGATAACATAACAATCTTTGCATGAATAAAGCACCTAACTTTATTCCCTCGATTGTGGGTCTTATGATTTAGATCATCACTTTAAGAATCATGCCTTTCGCATAATCTGTCTATTATATGCCCAATTCTTAAAGATTTAGACCGCCAGTCTCAGACTATTGTTCTCTTAACATACATTCAACAAATATGAATATAAAGAAGACAAGATTTGGTGTATAAATAATGAATAAATTCTTTGTTAATAAAAATGTCTCCAAAAACTTATTACATTTTTACTCCTTAGGGCATACATGTCTAACAATATGAACTACAAACCGCATGTTATTTTTTGAACAATATGCCTTCAAAATTGGTTTGTAAATCTCCTCATGAGTTGTGGACAAGTAGGAAGACTTCCTTAAACCATATTCTATTAGACATTGTACCCTAAGGAGTAAAATGTTGTAATATATTTTTGGAGACATTTTACCAATAAAGAATTTATTTATTATTCATATATCAAATGTTGTCCTCTTTATGTTCATTTTTGTTGAATGCATGATAAGCAAACAAAAGTCTAAGACCACCAGCCTAAATCTTTAAGAATCATGCATATGATAGACAGATTATGTGAAAGACATAAATCTTAAAGGTAATGGTCTAAATTATAAGATTTGCAATCGAGAGAATAAAGTTAGGTGCTTTATTCATGCTAACATTGTTATGTTGTCTACATCTCTAATAGAAGATGGCTTGTCTTGGTCATTAGAGTGGGACTTTACAAGTAGAAACATTAGTGCATTGTCATAGTTGACTATGTATTGGGTTGAGATATAAAAGTTGAATTGATTTGGTTAATAATTTCATTTGTGCAAATCAATTCACTTTAGACAATCATATGTGTTGTGTCTTAATCTTGAAATGAATAATGGGCCCATATTCTTGATTTATGTCTTTTGATGCACCAAAGAGTGACATCCTAACTTAATAATGGTACATATACCTGTACATTGGAGACATAACTCTTGATTGACATAGACTTATTATTCATAAATATGGAATCCATAGCTCTTTTTTTAGAGTTAATGATATTCTTTTATACGTACTATCTTGTAATTAGAAGACTAGAATGCTCAACCATTTAGATACATAGGTGTAACTAAATGGTATACTATCTATGGGCAGTAAGTATTCAGATGGTGTGATAATGAAACGTAAGATAAAAATAATAGAGAAGGTAAAATGGAATTTATCCTTAAGTTATTTATGAATATCCTATGGGGATATGACACATTATGATATGTCATAGATAATAGCTTATTGAAGCTTCATAATTTTATATATAGTTTGAGAGTGCAACTCTAAGCTTTTAGTAGAGTAGCGTTAGAGTTGATAATTATAAAATATGTATATAAGATATTGTACTTTATAATTATAGGAGCTTGAAATATATGTCCATCGCGTCCCTTTTGCTAGCTCATAATAAATCATGTAATGATACGTCATGCTTTTCCTACATATTTGTGACTTATGTTAAATTGTTAAATTGGTAGCAATTCAATAAAATTGGATTTAATAATTCATGTTAGTTTGTCAGTTGAATTAATTTTGTGAATTAATTCAAGATAAACATGTCGAATTATTTGGATAGTATTTTATTTACTATGGGATTATCTGTGTATGAGTTTTAATTAGATAACTTCTCTATTTGGTTATTTGAATTAAAACTGAGGACCTATCTAAGATTCTTGAGTGGAAAATAAGATATTCTTAGGGATCAAGATTATGTAAGAACGATAGGCCAATGGGAAACTTTGGCTTGCCGATGGAGTAAGTTCCGTATGCCGATCTCTCAAATTAGCTTGCTAATCGTACGATATCTGTATACGCATTTTTATTAGAAGTTGAGCCAGACTTGAATTTTGAGACCAAATCTGATAAGGTTTAACACCAAATTCGACCACTATATATAGGGGGTGAGTTTTATTAGTTATTCAAATTGTTTGAGAAGCAAAGAGTGAATACTCTACTTTAAGAAACTCTAAAACTCCCTGAGAACTATTATTCAACATCAAGAACCTTAGTTCTAGGTATTCTCAAGTGATTGGAAGGAGAGTCACTAAAGGAAAAACTGTACGATGTATGACCATCTATACTCCAATTGTAGATAAAGAACCACAAAGAAGATTAGTTAGTTGAGGCTCTTCTGAAACATTCTTCTCTACATGAATTCAAGTGCACTTCGGTATATGAAAGAGGTTAGTAAGATCTGTCATTAATTTATGTATTTAGCGTGTCAAACTTGTGTTTTGAAAAACACTCTAATTTTAAATTTTTAAAATTTTGCTGCATACATGTTTTCCAACATCTTCGCATATGAGGATGTCTAGCTCATGCCCTATATAAGGAAGCGATAAGTTGGACGCATGTTTAAAAGTTTACGTTTTTTGTATGATATCTAAAAGGGACTAGAGGGGATTATTTCTGTATCCCGAAAGAAAATAAAGACAAGGTTTCAACAAATGTAACATTCTTTGAGGAAAGTTACATAAACGACTTTAAGTCTCATAGTAAAATGGTACTTAAGGAGCTAGCGAGTGGTTCAATCACTTTGGGGGTTTCGGTTGAAACCAACCAAATCAATATAGAAAAACCGATCAAACAACAACCTCAGGAGCTTCGACGTAGTAGGAGGATAGAGCATCAACTCGAGAGGTATATGTTCAATAGTGAAGCCCACTTGGCTGAACCGATTGAACATGACAGGGATGCTTACATGTACATAGAAGCTATAGAGGATATTGATTCAAAGCTTTAGATGGAAGCTATGAACATGAGATGAAGTCTATAGAGATTAATCAAGTCTGGGAACTTGTGACTCTTCCCGAAGAGGTAAACCCCATAGGATGTAAATGATCTACAAGAGAAAAAGATGAGCAGATGAAAAAGTCAAAACCTATAAGGCTAGACTGGTAGCAAAAGGATCTACACAAAAGGAAGGAATCGATTATGAGAAAAGCTTTTTGCTTGTAGCCATGCTTAAGTCCATTCGCATTCTCTTCTCTATAGTTGCCACTCTAGATTATGAGATTTGGTAAATGGATGTCAAGACGACTTTTTTGAATGGCTGTCTTGATGAGTCCATATATATGGTGCAGCCAGATGGGTTCAAGGCTAAGGGTCAAGAGAATAAAATGATAGTTTATCCTAAGTTACATACATAGATAAAATTCTCGAGAAGTATGCAATATAAAATTTCAAAAAAGGTGGGCAACCATCTAGGTTTGGAATTACTCTTTTTAGGAAAGACTCTCCAAAGTCTGATGGAGAAAGAGAATACATGAAGAATGCGCCTTATGCTTCAGCAGTTGGTAGTCTCATGTATGCAGTGCTTTGCACATTATCGAATATTTATTATGCGGTTTGGATAGTAAGTCGATTTAGTCTGATCTAGGACCAAACCATTGAATTACGGTCAAGCATATATTTTAAGTATCTAAGAAGGGCTAGAGGATATATGCTAGTGTATTTGGGTGAGGATCTAACACCTCTTGGATACATTGATTCAAATTTTCATTCTCATTTAGATTCAAGACGTTCAACTTCTGGTTTCATGTTTACTTTGGGAGGAGGCACCATTGTTTGGAGAAGTGTCAAGCAAGATTGCACTTTGGATTCAACGATGGAGGTTGAGTATGTGGCAACTAGTGATGCTTCGAAAGAAGCTGTATGGCTTCGTAAGTTTCTTGGAGATCTTTGAGGTACTTCCTAGTATGGATAAGGTGGTATCGTTGTATTTTGATAACACTACAGTGATAGCTAATACTAAGGAACCAAGATTTTACAAGAAGAGTAAGCATATTCATTGGAAGTATCATGTGATAAGGGACTTCATTGAGGTTAGGCATGTTATAGTATGTAAGATTACGTCTAAGGACAATATAGCTGATCGTTTCACAAAGACGCTAACTGCGAGAGTTTTCGAGAAGCATGTAGAGACTATAAGGATGTGAGATATGTCATATTTACTCACTTAGTGCAAGTGGGAGATTGTTAGACATAGTGCCTTAAGGAGTAAAATGTAATATGTTTTTGGAGACATGTTATCAATTAAGAGTTTATTTATTATTCATATACCAAATGTTGTCCTCTTTATGTTCATTTCTGTTGAATGTATAATAAATAAATAAAAGTCTAAAACTATCGATCTAAACCTTTAAGAATCGTACATATGATGGGAAAATTATGTAGAAGACATGAATCTTAAAGGTGATAGTCTAAATGATAAGATCCACAATAGAGGGATAAAGTTGGACGCTTTATTCATACTAAGATTGTCATGTTGCCTACATCTCTAACACGAGATGGCTGGTCTTAGTCATCAGAGTAGGACTCCGCAAGTAGAAACATTGGTACATTGTCATAGGTGACGATGTATTGGCTCAGGCAAAAAGTTGAATTGATTTGGTTAATAATTCTATTTGTTCAAATTAATTCACTTTAGACAATCATATATGTTGTGTCTTAATCCTGAAATGACTAATGAGCTCGATTCTTGACTTATGTCTTTTGATATACCAGATGGTGACATCTTGATTTAATGATAGTATGCATTTTGATACGTTAGAGACATAACTCTTAATTGATGTAGACTTGTTATTCATAGATATGGAATCTATAGCTCTTTTGTAGAGTTAATGATATTCTCCTATATACATTATCCTATGATTAGAAGATTAGAGCACTTAACCATTTGGATACATAGGTGCAACTGAATGGTAAACTATTTATGAATAGTAAGCATTCCAATGGTGTGATAATGGAACACAAGATAAAAATAATCGAGAAGGTAAAATATAATTTATCTTTAAACCGATTATGAATTATCCTAGGGTGGTGTGACACACTAAGATATGTAAGGGACAATTAGTTTGTTTGAGTTTTGTAATTTTATATAGTTTGAGAGTACAACTCTAAGCTTTTAGTAGAGTAGCATTAGAATTGATAATTATGAAATATGTATTTAGGATATTATATTTTATAATTATAGGAGCTTGATCTATATATGCTCATTGGGTCCCCTTTGCTAGCTTATAATAAATACTGTAACGATGCGACATGTTTTTCTTACATATTAGTGATTTATGTTAAATTATTAGATCGGCTAAAATTTGAGTTAATTGGATTTAATAATTTATGTTAGTTTATTTATTGAATTAATTTTGTGAATTAATTCAAGATAAACATGCTGAATTATTTGGATAATATTTTATTTACTATAGATTATCTATAAATGACTGTTTTAATCAGATAACTTCTTTATTGTATTATTTGAATTAAAATTGAGGCTCTATCTATGATTCTTAGGTGAAAATAAGATATTCTAAGGATTCCACATTATCGTACGGTTGATAAGCCAATGGAAAACTTTGGCAAGCCGATGGAGTAAGTTTTGCAAATTGGCCTACCAAACATGTGATAATCACTATATGTATTTTTCATTAGAAGTTGATCCAGACTCAAATTTTGAGCACTAATCTGATGAGGTTTAACCCCCAATTCGACCACTATAAATAGAGGATGAGTTTTCTTTGTTATTCAGATCATTTGAAAAGCATAAAGTAAGTACTCTAGTAAGAGAAATTCTCAAACTCCCTGAGATCTATTGTTCAACATCAAGAATCTTAGCTCTAGGTTTTCCCAAGTGGTTGGAAGGAGAGTCACTAGAGGAAAAACTATACGATGTACGACCACCCGCACTCCGATCATGGATAGAGAATAGCAAAGAAAACCAGTTGGTTGAGGTACTTTTGGAACATTTTTCTCTTCACGGATTCTTGTTGCTTTCGATATACAAAAGTGGTTTGTAAGATCTATTTTTTATTTATATATTTAGCATGTCAAACTTGTGTTTTAGAAAATACTTTGATTTAAAATTTTTAAAATTCTACTGCATATTGTTTTCCAACAAATGGGCCAAAGATGTTGGGGCGAGGTCACAATAGGTGAAGGCGAGGCTAGTTAGGGTGCAGAATACAAGAGCATAACCAGGCAAGGGAGATACGGCTCTAAGGTGGTGGATGGCCATGAGAGTATGGGCGATGGAGAGGGTCAAGTAGGCGAGGGAGGGGGAGTGGTGGGGAAGAGTATATTTCTTAGTTCAATTAAGAATGAGATCTAAAGGCTGGGATTTAATGTTGTTAGACCAATGACTAATATTAAAAGGGATTTTTTCATCGTTCCAAATTTGAATTAACAAGTTAAGTCCATAGATTATTTATGTAATCGGTTTGAATAAACGGATATATTTGTTAATTTAGTAAAATATAGGACCCTATTTGAAAAGAGTAATTTGCACCGTTAATCCTTTAGGTTTTTAGTAGGTGACGCTTTCATCTCTTTCTCTCTTTCTCTTTTTAATTTTGGCAAAATGATCCTCTAAACCTTTGCAATTCAAGGACATTTTGTTAAAAAAGTCAAATACCTAACAAAAACACGCATATGCTTGTTACATGACTTGATTTCAAGGAATCATACACACACACACACACACACACACACACATATTTATAAAATTTATGAAACCAAACTAAGTAAAAAAAAAAAAAGAAATATTAAAATAACATTTTTTTACTTTGGCCAAGAATAAAATGATAACATTTTTTGAGCTCCGTCTTCCTTAAAACTCTTTAGGCTGATGACCTCATGCATGGGGAAGGATCGCATTGATGGTGAATGCCTAAAGTCGGCAGTTGGATGACCATATAAGGGGACAGAGCTATGCTTTTCCAATTAGGTTCGCACAATACTAAATAGGAGATCTGATTCACACACCATCGACACTGCCACCGTTGAGGTCTTGCCTCCACGGTGTCACAATTCCTTGTTTCTCAGATCTAGTTGCACGATATCTCAATGGGAGATTTCACAGGCGACATGGGCTGGGCTTAGAGGCGCTGGCATGAGGGAGGGGTTTGGGCGATGAAGGACATGGGCTTGTGGGGGTTGGCTAGTTGAAAATAAGATTATCCATGCATAGATTTGTTAAATTGGACATAGCCACAAAATTATTGGCACTGGAGAAGATAGTCATAGTTCTCCACGCATTAGAGGCATTAATATTGACGACAATCTTCCCTATGTTAAAAGTCTCATGAGGTTGTACATTTCTACGAGTTTGATTAAATTTGTTGTTACATTTGATTGGATTTTTGACTTTTTGGGATTTAATTTGTTTGCCATTGTTTTGATTTGTTAGACGTGTATGCTCTAATGAGTAAAAATGTAATATGTTTTTTGGAGACATTTTTATCAATAAAGAATTTATTTATTATTTGTATACCAAATCTTGTCCTCTTTATGCTCATATTAATTGAATGTATGTTAAACAAACAAAAGTCTAAGACTATCGGTCTAAACCTTTAAGAATTAAGCATATGATGGACAGATTATACGTAAGACATAATTCTTAAGGTGATGGTCTAAATCATAAGATCCGCAATTGAGGGAATAAAGTTGGGGGCTTTATTCATGCAAAGATTGTTATGTTATTTGTATCTCTAATAGGAGATGGTTTGTCTTGACTATCAGAGATGGACTTTGCGAATAGAAGCATTGACACATTGTCATAGGTGACGACGTGTTGGATCGGGACATAAAGTGAATTGATTTGGATTAGTAATTCTATCTCGACAAATCGATTCACTTTAGACAATCATATGTATTGTATCTTAATCTTGAGATGAATAATGGGCCCGTTGTCTTGACTTATGTCTTTTGATGTACCAAAGGGTGATATCTATATTTTAATAGTGGTACGCATGCTGGTATGTTGGAGGCATGACTCTTGATATCGTAAACCTGTTATTTATAGATATGGAATTCATATCTCCTCTTTAGGAGTAGTTAATATCCTCTTATATGCGTTATCCTGTAACTAAAAAACTGGAGCACTCAACCATTTGGATATATAGGTGTAATCAAATGGTATACCATCTTTAGATGGTATTTCTAATGGTGAGATAATGGAACGCAAGATAAAAATAATCGGGAAAGTAAGACAGAACTTGTCCTTAAGCCGATTATGGATAATCTTATGAGGATACGATATACTATGATATGTCATGGAGACTTAGGTATTCGGGTTTCGTAATTCTATGTAGTTCAAGAGTGTAGCTCTAAACTTTTAGTAGAATAACGTTGAAATTGATAATTATAAAATATATATTTAGGATATTGAGTTTCAAAATTATCAGGAGCTTGAATTATATAGGTCTATTTGGTCCCCTTTACTAGCTTACAAAAATCTTGTAACGATACGGCGTGCTTTTTCAATAATTGGTGACTTATATGTCAAATTTATCAGATTGACTAAAATTCGGTAAAAATTAAATAATTCATGTTTGCTTATCGGTTGAATTACTTTTGTGATAAAATTGATTCAAGATAAACTTGTTAAATTATCGGGATCAGATAATTCATGTCTATTTATCGGTTGGATTAATTTTGAATAAATTCAAGATAAACTTGTTGAATTATCAAGAAAATTTATTTTTCTAGAGATTATCTAAATATGACTGTTTTATTCAGATAAATTCTCTATTGGGTTATTTGAATTAAACTAAGACTCTATCTCAAGAATCTTAAGTGAGAAATAAAGATTCATAGAGATCTTTTATTGGAGGTTCGGCAGGCCGATTTGGTAGTTTGTCCTGCCGACTGGACGATAAAAGGATCATGCATTTTCAAGCGGAATATTATCATATATTAATCCTGATTTGATTTTGATTCAAATTGTTGAGGCCTTATATGATAAGGACTAACTCTTGGGCCCACCCTCCATAAAAAGGGAGTGAGTCTCATTATTATTTAAATCAGTTGAGAATTTTAGAGTGAAACATTGTCAGTGAGACTTTGAAATTCCCCAAAGAGCTATCATTCATAAATCATAAATTATAGATTTGGGTATTTCTCAACTGATTAGAAGGAGAGTTACCTGGTGGAAAAGCTGAACGACGTGAGCCCACACTTATTCCGATCGATGATAGAGAATAGCAAAGAAAGCCAGTCGGTTGAGGTCCTTCTGAAACGTTACTTTTCTTCACTGATTACAGTAGCTTTTCGGCATACATAAGGTTAGTAAGATCTGGTTAATTTATGCATATAACGTGTCAAACTTGTGTTTTAAAAATACTCAGACATAAAATTTTTTAAAATTTCGCTGCGTATAATTTTTTCAACATGATTGAGTGTTGATTTTGGTTATCCAGTGAAGGGGTTGTTTTTATTTTGGGCGTTTGACGTTGTTTTTGGGTTTGAGAACATGTTGGTATTTTCATTAAAAAAAGAGCATGTGATGGGTCATGTGTAAATATCTATTAAAAACTTAAGAGATATAAACGAAGAGGGTTTAATTGTTAATAGATGGAGAGTTTGTGCATTGTTTTGTCAGAAATAAAAGAAAAAAAAAAAATCACCCTATGGGACCAAATGGTGCAAATCGCTCCTCTGAGGAAAGAAAAATTCAAAAATTTCCCTCCCGCTCAGACTCTGGACGTATTTTTCAGCCCTAATTTTTCTTTTCTTTTTCGTTGAATACCAAAACCTTTTCTGGTTTCAATTGATTTTCTTTTTGTTGTTCGTTCTCGACTATTCTTCCCGTTCGCTGGATTCCAGGTAAAATTCAAATTTCTTCTCTCCTCTTTTCGTTTGTTTACTCAGAATAAGCATTGAAAGATTTTCTCGCTTCCAAAGTATTTAGCCAGACTCAATTTTCCCGTATTCCCATTGTTCGAGAGATGACACTTTATTCACAAACGATTTGGAGGGGAAAAAAAAGAAGGATTCCAAGTATGTGTGAAAGTTAAGTTAATTAGGTTATTAATATGTGTATTTTCTGTAGTTGCAGAAAATCGAGATTGTGGTTTTTTGTAATTTTTGGTTTATATGGGAAGGCAAAAAGTCAAGAAAAATGCAAAAAAAGCCCCGATCCAGTTACAAGAAGCCAAAATTCAGAAGGACGACGCTCGATTCGCAGACCCAGATGGTATAAATATTTTCTCAACTAATATTTTTCAGATTCTTGCTTGTTTAGGTTCATTACTTTCTCTAGGATTGCTGATCTGTTTGTTGTCTGTTTATTCGCAGACCTAGAGGGTATAAATTATGTCTCAACTAATAACCTTTCGGAATTATTGCTTATTTATGTTCATTACTTTCTCATGGGTTGCTCATCTGCTTGTTGTCTGTTTATATATATATATATATATATATGAAAATTGTGTGGGTTTTTCTTTTTTTTTTTTCCTTTTACTTTTTGGAGAATGTGTGGCTATTGGTTAGTACCTTAAGACTAGCCCCTTTTTTTTTTTTTTTTTTTGGGAGATGGGCTAAGTTTATCAAAAACTGCATTAAGAGAAAGGAGTCTAAAAGGGAAAGTGTGCCACAGAAGAATTTGCTTATATTGTTTTTCACGCTTTCATTGTTTCTTTCTATGGACATATTCATCATAATCCTAACTGGCATTGCTTTAAGTGACTCAATGGAAAATGGTTTTGGTTGAGCATTTGTATACCGAAATGCCCTCACTTTTGACATTTTAGGTTAAACCGTGTTATCTTAAGAAATTTTGCAAAGATAAGATGGATGTTAGGATGAAAATTTAATAAATTCAAGTTGCAATTATGTTTTTGACTATGAACAGCTTTCTTTCTTTTTAATATGCTGCATAAATTCATATATTGTTCCCATTTTGATTTTAATCTTTTATTATCCTGTTACTCATCAGTTGAGAGACAAAGCTCTGCCATTAGGTCTATTCGCGATGTAGAGATTGAGCGTTTGTTGACCGAGTTGCGTTTGCTTCGCTCATATTTCAACAATGAGCAGCTACAGACCCCAGTACTGCAATTTTTTGCAGAGAACTTTCCCAATTTGTCAGTGGTTAGAAATGGAGAAAATGGAAAGGCCGAATTACAATGGAACAACAAAGAAGGTGAAGTATATATGGATGATAGAAAGGATGTCCATGCTTCCCTTCTGCACCGATTGTCCATCGCTTTTTCCGATTTTTCTGCTCCAATCACATCTTTGGGAGGTTTTGAGTTTCCTAGTAAAGCAGGTATAGGGAAATTCTTCTCTCTAATGCATTAGAATTCATATCAAATTTCTTGCTGCACTTATTGTATCTTACATGAATTTTTTTGGTTGATGGCAGTGAAAACAAGGCTTCTAGCTGCAGATAACGTGCAGATTGGAGACATAGTATGTTCTCTTGCAATTTTTATCTATACAAAGTCTCTAGGAGTGTTTGGATTTGTATAATCCTATTTGAAAAAATGAGTAACTGGTCTCTTTTAAGATTTCCTTACTGCATGTCACGTCTTAAATGCAATGAACATTTACAGCACGTTTCAAAGCATTGTCCAAGTAATACCAAAAATGATAATATACCTTACAGCAGTTTCTATATTGTAGGTTCTGGAAGAACCGTCTGAGACTCAAATGCTAGGGATGCAAGATGCTTTACGAACGCCTGGTGTCAGTTGCTTCCAAATTTGCATCTTTTTATTTTTGTTTTCAGCATTAGATATTTGTGTTTTTCTTACGTCATTAATTTATGGCCAACGCTAATTGTTAAATGGTTTACCGAAGTGCCGGTTGGGTAGGAAAAAAGTACATGACAATAAACAACTAGAGACTCTAGGAGTTGAGAAAACGATTAATGAAGGAAAGTTTACAGAAGCGTATCGAAGCTAAACTTGGCTTATTTGTGGTATATAGGTGTTAAATGTTATGATTTATAGTCGAGCTAAAATTGGGTTGCTAATAGATGGTAAAGTAATTTTCTTAACTATTAATGCTGCAGATGAGTAGCCAAAGGCTCTCTCTTGGAATGACACCCAAAACGCTAAGGCTCCCGAAGCCTGGGGAGATGCTTTTATCCGTTCGTGGCTCACCCCTTGGTGTTTACAAGGAGGACAACATGGAAGCTATACATGGTACATCTCTTTTTTGTTTTTTTTTTTTTTAATCTCTTGTTCCTGACATGTCAAATTCAACTCCATATGAGAAATCATGTTTGCGATTTGTCTACAAACTACGAAGTGGACATTCTTCGACACTTTGAATTGACAAAATCAACTCTCTTTCTATTTGTTTTGGCATTTTTCTGCGATCTAGCCGATAGAGATAAAATTAAAAAAGACCAATATAACGTGATCCCCTGGAGTGAGTATTCAATTTGGGCTGTTCACTTGTTTCTCATGGTTTATTCTGCTATTTGGACTTCGAATCTTGTGTAGAATCTGAAGAGGGTTGACAAGAATTCGCTAAAGTAGTCAGTCGTGACTCAGAGAGGTATCTCGAAAATCAAGGCGATGGAGTGTACGTACAATGCATCATATTCCTTCCTGAGTTTCAATGCTCTGATACTATAATGTTAAGGTTTATGCAAAAGATAGTGTAACACGTTTCTTAATTTGTGATTTGCGAATGTAAATTTTCTTCGGTTGTTGCCATGTTTTATAGCTTTCAAGAATCTTTGCATCATATTGAGGGTAATTATATAACTTCAAGTGTAGAGACAGAATTCCTTAGGGACAAGTCGTACTCAGAAGAATGGAGTTGGAATTCATTAAAACTATCCTCAAATTCACTCCTCATAGACTGAAGTTACTTTTTCGTGATCCATTAGAGTTTGAGCCAGCAAATCTAATGATGAAAAACAGATGGGAAAAATATGGCTTATATTATTCCATTCAGAAACTGAATATAAATAGAGTTTTACAAGAGCATATTCAAAATTAGAAAAGGGATCTAACTAGATAATCTTAACTTAATCACATCACATAATTGCAAATTCAAAATTCAAATATTAAACTAAAAGATAATAGTTGCTATCTAGTTTCGTCTTTAAAATCCTCTACAACATTCAGCTTCTGAGTTAAGTCCTTAGCAAGAGATCTCATCTTCTTAAAGATAAGACGAAAATAAGAAAACTCAAAACCCATTCCAGCACACAAAAACAATGCCTGAAATAAAGCCAAAACTACCAATTAGATAAGAAGAAAGATTGAAGAAAATAGAAATCTATCGTGAGAAACAAAAGAAAGAAAAAGAAAATAATACCATTGCTCTTAAGACACTGGAAGTACTCGGCTCCTTTTGCGGTAACCTTCATGCGAATAGAGTTTTATATCGAATGGCCAACATAAGGATCCAAGATGACTCTTGGTTGGTGATAGGCATCCCATTAGAACAGAGAAGTGGTGAACCACCCAAAAACCAAAAGGGGGCAGACTGGGAAGAAGCGGCAGAAGCAGAGCGACCACGTGCAAAATTACAATTGTAAGCTTTGATTGGAAGCATTTGGCTCTCGACCCATATATACTTCTTGCTCTTGATTCACTGCAATTCCACCTCCAAAGATATTAAATGGCCTAATTAAGCTGTCCCATAGAATTTCCAACCCAGGAATACTCGGAGCTCCAAGTTGTGTAGATATGGTAGAAATAGCAAGGCTGTGAATTGAATCAGAAATGACCAAGGCAGGGGGGTAGGAGTATTAAGAAGTGGAAGTTAAGAAATGAGTGAAGTGATTGAGAGGTCAGTAAAGTCGGGAGTAGTGGTATAGATGGGCAATAATGGAGTAGAAAAAGGAGAGAATGGTACTCTAGCAGACAAGGTAGTAGGTTGCGGGGTGCATATCCTGGAAGCAAAATCTTGAGTAACAACACCAGAGGAAGGAGTAGAAGACTTGATAATAATTGAGGCGATGATAGCAACAGAACTGGTATTAAGCATCCCTGTGATAGTGGAAGTAGTAGAAATGGGTGGTCTTGCTTTTTTCTATTTCTTGGGGAAACCCTGATCATCAGTTGAAGGTATAGAACCAGAATCAGTAAAAGATTGAACTTGAGACTGACTTAAGATGTCGTCCAGCAATGGATGTTGGGGATTGGCAGAAGGAGGAATTGTAGAGGGGACGGCCGGCTAGAGACAGGGGTTCTCTAAAGCGTATTTTGAATCCAACAAATAGGGAGGCAGAACGATAGCAGAACTGGAACCTGTAGGACCAGAAGAAAGAGAGGTTGAGATAGTAAGCGTAAACAGGGGAATTGGAGGAACATTTTGAGAAGGTGGAGGTAAAGACTTCTCAGGAGTGCCTTAACTTCTCCTTTTCTTCCTCAAAGAGGTAGCCAAGGAGTCAGCATAACCTCTCACATCCTTTAGAGCAGTATGAGAACCATCACCATCCTTTCCAAAAGGTCTCTTTTCTTTCCTGGAACGTTTGCTTCGGCCTTTTCTCCATGGGAGGTCTGAAAGAGCAACCAATTTAGTTTTGAATTCTAACAGAAGAGAATCCTTTGCTTCTTTAGTCATGAAGAAATTTTGAGAAGATCTAAATTTCATCAACCGAAGGAAGGTGGGCCAATCTGATCAATTACCATAGGGTTGTTGATTTCCAAGTTCGCAAACTGATCCAAGGCGGCAGCCCTTTTTGGGTCTTCTGGGAATTTCAACTAGTAGGCAGACCTTCAACGGGCGTGGAAATTAATGGAGAAAAAATAGCCAAGGTCAAAAACCCATAATTTGGCATTTCTTCTACCACGTGCAAGAATGAACCCCATGATAATCCTCTAGCTATTGGCATTGAATTGGTTGGGACGGATCTTGATTTGGGCGAAGTGAAGGAGGAAAACTGATGCATTGTAGTTGCCAGAGGGAGATGGTTAAGTCATCGGCATCGGCTGTGGATGATCGATCGAAGAATTGAACTCGATTCCCTCAAGAATCTGAAAATTTTTGTGAATTTGATCAATGGCTGTTTGGGGAAGTAAGTTTCAGAAGGAATAGAAATTGAAAGGAATTTTGGTTGCAGGAAGGAAAAGAGTAGAGTTGGCTAAAAAATCGTAAGGAAATATTTATAGGACAAAAAGGCCTTGAAAATAAAAAAGGGTATTGCCACCTTTTTACAAATTAATAAATTGATCGTACTTGACAAAATTAATTATAACCAATTTTTTAATTAGTCATCATATAAAGCTTTTATATACTAAAGTAAAAAAAAAAATTATTATAATATAAAATTTTCGCGTATTACAGTATTTACAGTTATAATCACAATACCAAACACCCTATTAATTAATGAGGAGATTGAAGAGACATAATTGCTTAAAAAATCAAAATTTATAGATTAGAAATGGTAAATAGAAGTTACCTTAATTATAATTGCATAATTATGTTTCATGTTCCCCATACTAAGGAGTTTTAATTTAAATTTGCAATTTAAATTTGAAATACAAAATTAGTCCTAAAAAGACAGAATCAAATTGCAAGCAGCATAAAAGATAGGAGCAGCTAACATTTAATTGGTTCAGTTGGTAGAAAGCTGTTCCGCTTAAGCAAGGGATTCAGGTTCGAGTCCTTTGAATGTAGCTATCGGTGTTGGAAGACTCTTGCGGCATTCGGGTCTCTCCACGGGTCGACTCTAGATTAGTCAGGTTAAACCACTTGAACATTGAAGGGTCCTTAAGGGTTCGCGCCGTTCATGATGAGCCCGAATACTAGAGGGTAAGAAAGATAAAAGCAGAACCAAGAAACATAAATTAAAGAAACTAAAAGAAAAAAGTGAAGAAGGAACATAAGAAAAATAAATAAATAAATAAATTAGGACCTTCGTTGACCTTAAAATATACATGTCTAAACTGTAAGCACGAGAAATAAAAGATAGAAAGTCTAAATCTAGGCTCCAACCTCCTCTTTTTCACTATCGGAGCCAGAATCTTCATCATGGTTTAGCTTTTGAGTAGTGTGAGCCTGATAATCAACCTTCAAAGTGTGAAAGAAATATTTTGGTGAAATGAGCTCCCTCTCTTCAGCGAGAAGTAAGGCTTGGCCAAACCCTAGCTCAAAAGATTGACAAGCCTTGACATTGCTAGAAGCATTACACTTACCTTTGAAATGAGAAAATTAAGTAGTAAATTGAGCTTTCAAAATCCAAAATCTCTTTTTGATACCTTGCCTCAATCTCATTAGTTTTCATAGAAGAAGAGGCATCATAGTCAGGAATTCGAACTAAAGTAGGTGCTTTAGCATAGAATCTAGAGAGCTTATTTTTCAAGTGTTCAATCTCAGCATTTCTTTAAGCCAAAAATTTTTCTAAATGGTCGTGGAAGTAGATCTCTATAGAATATTTAACTCCAGACATTCTCGCTTCAATAGCAGAATTAAACTGTCGATATTAGTCACCAATTTACTTCCCAAGTCTATAATGGTGCTTAGATGAATACCCTTCTCTTATAGAAGTTTCTCATTTTATGCCTGAAGGTGTTGGACTTGAGCCTGAAGAACATTGACTCTAGCAGCATAAGTAGAAGAAGTACAAGGACTTTGAGTGGAACCAAACATGGTGAGAAGTGTTTAGACTTTAGAAATGATGCAATTATTCTTCAAATTTCTTCCTAAAATCTCATTTTCTACAAGAAGGTGTTGGACTTAAGCTTGAAGATCATTAACTCTAGTAGAATCAGTAAAAGAAGAATGCGGTGCTAGAGTGGAACCAAAAGTGCTAGAAGTGTTCTGACTTAAGAAATGATGGAATTCTTCTTCCAATTTCTTCCTAGGATCCCTTTCGATAAGCAATTCAAACTCAACCTTCTACATGACGTACAAAATCATCCTTGGAGATTTATGACGTCAGCGTAAACTTTGAAAGTGCCATTCACTCTCAAGTTTCTTGGCTTTGTGTCGCCATCCATTAATTGCATTCTTGACATGGATAAGACCAATTACGCCCATATTGATGAGCTTGGAATGATCGTAAGTAAGCTATTTGTGGATGTCCTTTGGGATATCCATGTTTAGACTAAGAATTTGAGCAACATCAATGTCAAAAGAAGAATCGGTTCATAAAAATTTCTAACCATCAAATTTCATGAGATTTGGAATCCGTGGTTCCCACAAAACACAGTCATAACAAGAGCTATAAAGTCTATTGATTCGACATGTTAGGCACCGCCTAAATAGGCTCAAGATCTTCGACAAAGTGGAGAAAGAGAATGAGAGTTGGCTACTTTAAAAGGCTTTGGTCTACTCTAAGCCATAGCAGATCAGCAGGAGAGGTCATTAGAAGGATGAGTAGAGCCATGATGTTCCTAGATTTTGTCGAGAATGATAAACGGAGGCAAAGAATGACAACTATGACCTCTTGATGAAGTCCAAGGAGAATCCTTTTCATGACTGCAGTGGTTATAGTTGGCAAAATGGTTGGGATTTAAAACTAGGCTGAGAGCCAAACTCTCAAAACACAAAGGGAAGTTCCCTTGACTGGAATCGGTCATTGCCAAACCCCAAAAGAACTAGATGCTTAAGACACTAGGACTAAAGAGCCTAGAACAAAAGGAATGATCAGTGGGTTTTAAAAAGCTCTCTTGTTTCTAATTCTATTGAAACAGAGGGCTAACAGGTAAGCATATATCCAAGGGGTTGTATCCTCCTTGTTAGGTTCAATTTTGCAAACTATCGGTTCAGCGTAGGTAGGAAGTGTTGGAGTGTATGCCCACAAAAATGTAATAAGTTTTTGGAGACATTTTTATCAATAAAAAATTTATTTATTATTCATATACCAAATTTTGTCCTCCTTATGTTCATATTTGTTAAATGTATGTTAAGCAAACAAAAGTCTGAGATTGTCAGTCTAAACATTTAAGAATTGGGCATATGATGGATAGATTATGCAGAAGACACGATTCTTAAGGTGACAATCTAAGATCCGCAATCAAGGGAATAAAGTTGGGTGCTTTATTCATGCAAAGATTGTTATTTTGTCTATATCCTTTTTGAGAAATACTTTGTCTTAGCCATCGGAGGTGGACTCTGCGAATAAAAACATTGTTACATTGTCATAGATGACGATGTGTTAGATCGAGACATAAAGTGAATTGACTTGGATTAATAATTCTATCTCGGTAAATCGATTTACTTTAGACAATCATTTGTATTGTATCTTAATCTTGAGATAAATAGTAAGCCCGTTGTCTTGACTTGTGTCTTTTAATGTACCAAAGGGTGACATCCACATTTTAATAGTGGTACGTATACTTGTACATTAGAGGCACGACTATTGATAGATTAGATTTGTTATTTATAGATATTGAATCCATAGCTCCTCTTTAGAAGTAGTGATATTCTCTTATATACGTTATCCTGTAATTAGAAAACTAGAGTACTCAACCATTTAGATACATAGGTGTAACCGAACGGTATACCATCTTTGGATGGTAAATTTTTCGATGGTGAGATAATAGAACGTAAAATAAAAATAATCATGAAGGTAAGACAGAACTTGTCCTTAAGCCGATTATAGATTATCCTATGGGGATACGATACATTATGATATGTCATAGAGACTTAGCTATACGAACTTTGTAATTCTATATAGTTCGAGAGTGCAACTCCAAGCTTTTAGTGGAGTAGCGTTGGAGTTGATAATTATGAAATGGTTATCTGGGTTATTGGGTTTCATAATTATTGGGAGCTTGAACTGTATAGGTCCATATGGTCTGCTTTGCTAGCTCATAAAAATTCTGTAACGATACAGCGTGCTTTTTTAATAATTGGTGACTTATGTCAGATTTATCAGATTGGTTGAAATTCAGTAAAATTAGATAATTCATGTTTGTTTATCGGTTGAATTAATTTTATGATAAAATTAATTCAAGATAAACTTGTTGAATTATCGGGAACGGATAATTCATGTCTGTTTATCGGTTAGATTAATTTTGAATTAATTCAAGATAAATTTGTTGAATTATCAAGAATATTTATTTTTCTAGAGATTATCTAGATATAACTATTTTAATCAGATAACTTCTCTATTGGGTTATTTGAATTAAAACTAAGGCTCTATCCCAAGAATCTCGGTCGGAAGATAAAGATTTGCAGAGATAAAAAATCGTAAGTTCAACAAGCCGATCTTAAACTTTGGCCTGTCGATGGAACAGGTTCGGCAGGCCGATCTGCTAGTTTGGCCTACCAACCGTGAGATTTTTTATCACGTGTTTTAGATGCGGATTTTATCAAATATCAATTCTGATTTGAATCTATTTCGAATTTTTAAGCCCTTATCTGATAAGAACTGACTCCTAGGCCCAACCTTTATAAAAAAGTGAATGAGCCTCAATTGGGATTATCCCAATCAAAGTTAAGGACAGAGACATACAATTTTTAGAGTTCTTGGTACGCTTCAAGTTAGGAAAGGTGATCTAAACAAATCAGAGTTTCTCTAGTAAGTGTTGGAAAACAAATACGCATCATAATTTTAAAATTTTTAAGATAAACACTTTTCCATGAATAAGTTAGACATGGTATATATAATAACCTAATTAAAGATCTTTCATGACTTGTAAAATCTAAATTGCACTTTTGACAGGAAATTATTGAAAAAATAGTACGCAGTGAAATTTTAAAAATTTTTATATCAGAGTATTTTTCAAAACACAAGTTTGACATGCTATATGTATAAATTAACCAGATCTTACTTATCTTGTATTCGTCAAAAGCTGCCGAAATCCGTGTAGAGAAGTAACGTTTTAGAAGAGCCTCAACCAATTAGTCTTCTTTGCTATCTCTATCCACGATCGGAGTGAGTGTGGGCTCACACGTATAGCTCTTCCACTAGGTAACTCTCCTTCCAACCAATTGATAGAACCCAAAGCTAGTGTTCGTGATTTGTGAATAAGAGCTCTCAAGGAGTTTTAGAATCTCACTTGCAGAGTTTCACTCTTAATCTCTCAATTGATCTAAATAACTTATAAGACTCCTTCCCTATTTATAGAGGTTGGGTCTAGGGTCAGTCCTTATCAGATAAGGTCTCAAAAATTCAAATTAGAATCAAATTCGGATCAATATCGGATAAAATCCACGTAAAACGTGTGATTTTTATTTCACACATAGGCAGGCTGAACTTGCCCCATCAGTAGGCCGAACTTTAGGATTGGCAAGCCAAACTGCCGAAAAAAAATCTCAGCTAATCTTTTATTTTTCACTTGAGATTCTGTAGGATAAAACCTCAGTTTTAATTCAAATAACCCAATAGAAAAGTTATCTAATTAAAACAACTTTATCTAGATAATCTCTAGGATAATAAATAGATTCCTAATAATTCTACAAATTTATCTTGATTTAATTTATCTAAAATTAGATAAACTGATAAACAGACAAGAATTATTCGATCCTAATAATTCAACAAGTTTATCTAGAATTAATTTTGTCACAAAATTAATTCAACCGGTAAACAGACATGAATTATTTGATTCTTTTAAATTTTAACCAATTTAATAAATATGACATAAGTCACCAATTATTGAAAAAGCACATCATATCGTTACAGGATTTTGTGAACTAGCAAAGGGGATCAAATGGACCTATATAGTTCAAGCTCTCAATAATTATGAAACCCAATATTCCAGATATACATTTCTAATTATCAACACCTGTATGACCTGAAAAATTTAAACGTTAATAACTATAATTAATTGAGGGTTTTTCCCTCATGACTTAGCTAAGTATTTAAGAAAGTACAAGTTTAGCATTTATTAACATGCATCTTAATAGCCGTAAGACCTTAGAAATAATTAATGTTATGAATGTACAAAACTATGTGCTTTATTTATGAAACATGTAATAATGTAATGTTATGATAGTACATTAAAATAATTAAAAATAATTATTTGATGTGCTAAACCAAGAGTGTATGATTTATTAATTTTATACATGAGCCAAAAAGGTGATGTCATTGGCAAAAGGAGAATTTCCAACTTACTAAGATTATGTGAAAATTCCTATATGATAACAGTTCAGTAAAAGAAATCTAGATCAATAGTGATCATGAGTTCCATACCATAAATTAAAAATGGTGAGCACCAAGTTCAAGGATGCAAGAATTCCAATGTTTTGAATGTGTATAGTTAATTATTGTACACATTAATAATTATGTAAGGTTTACTATTATTGTTGTAATAACAATGACAATAATAATAATATTAGTTATTAAAATAATAGTGAATAAGAAGAAGAAGAAGAAGAGCATTGATGGGGTCTACAAACGCTGATCTATTTCTAAGATTCGAACCCATAAATAGCTCTTTATATGAAGTAGTTCGTGAAGCACAAAATTGTGCTAAGTTTGAAATTTAAATTAAATTGACTTTCAGATAGTCAATTTAATTTACAAAACTTTATAAATTACAACTATTGTTTTTAAAATGAAATTTGAAGTTTATAGTATGAGAATTTTTAATAAAAATTATATGTTATAAATTTTGAAATTTTAAAAGTTAAAAATACATAAATAAATCAAATAGTTATATTGAGCAAAGTTTTAAGTGCACAATATCTTTCTTAGAATTCATATACATAAATACATATATGTATATAGTTGTGAAATAATTAATTATCGATTTTGAGGACAATTGTATCAAAGCTTATTATTTTAAAATTAAATCACTAAATCTATATAGTATGGATAAATTTATGAAGATGATTTC